>PVJS01000562.1:0-124532 GCA_004027185.1 Glis glis | reverse complement strand
TTGGTGAGGCCCTCTGCAACTTAGTGAGACCCTGTTTCAAAATAAAGAATAAAAAATAGGGCTGGGGGTGTAGCCCGGAGGTAGAATGCCCCTGGGTTCAATCCCCACTACCGCAAAAAAAAAAAAAAAGGAGCCACACAGTGACACGTGCTACAATGGATACAAAACTTGAAAACATGATGCTGAGTGAAAGAATCCAGACACAGAAGGACAGACCACGTGACTCCCAGAGCAGACCAGGACACAGAGACAGGTCACTGGGGGTGGGCAGGGAGCTGGAGGGAGGCTGTGGCCGTCCTCTCAGCTGTTCATCCCCAAATGGCAAACTGGATATTGTGTGTTTCACCCAATTATTTAAAACTGGCTTTTTACTGGGGTTCCACTCAACGGGAGAGCAAACACGAGACGAGGCGGCTCCGCAGCCAGGCTCGCCCAGGGTATCCGCGAATGTTTCCTGGTGTCCTCCTGGCAGCATGTTCCTGATTGATCTGGGTCCACTCGGCTGGCGCCCCTCAGGCTGTTGGGTGCCCTGTCCTCCATCAGGGCAGCGGGAGGGCGCCTCTTTAGCAGGTCACCATCGGGGGCGCCCAGCTCCCGTGGCCTCAGGCTTGTATCACTTTTCAGAGACACGATTGTCACTTTCTCATCCTCTTCCAGTTCTCAGTCATTCTTAAAAATAAATAAACTGGGGTGGGATGAGGGCTGCTGTCTCGTCCTGGGCCCCTGGCAGTGGCCCCTGCACATCCCCTCCTGTGCTTCAAGGTGGTCAGCCCGGAGTCTCTGCCACCCGGATCTCTGAGAACTCGGGTCACCAGCAGCAGCCGGAGTTTGTCAGACACCTTTTGCCACCTTCCCAGAGACCAGGGCCTCCCTTCCCTTCCTGCCCACACCATGTTACTATCACCTGTGCCAGCCCTCCCCGGCTGCCTTTGCTGCCACCCCTGCCCACCGCCCCAGGGCCTGGACCACCGATCAGGTTGGGTGGGTGGAGATGTTTCCTGGCTCCGGCTCCAACCTTGGGGCAGGGTCATGAGCTGTGGGAAGAGCGGGTGTCCACCCTCGCTGGCTCCATGGTGGCCGCACTTGCTGCATCCCCAGCCCCATCCTCTACTCCCAGTGCAGGAAGAGAACTGGAGAGCATCTCCAGGTGTATCCTGGGAAGGGGGCAAGTGGGGCCCTTCCTGCCTACCATCAACTGACCACTGCCCTGCGAGGGTCCCCCAGACCTGGCTCTCCCCTCCTGAGGTGAACCCTGGGGGTGGAGGAAGAGCCTGCCCTGGGAAGACCTTCCTGGGCCTGGGGGTGTGGAGGCCCCAGTGGGTCATCTCATGACCCCAACCAGGGAAGGGGCACTCTGGGCCTGCATGAAGCTGTGCTCAGCTGGGCTGCGTGTGCAGTACCGCCGCAGCCGCTGGTCCAGCATGGTGTGCAGGAAGGCCTCCTGTGGCTCCAGGTGTGCACCTGTGCTCAGGAAGTGCACCCACCCAGCACCCTGCAGGTCAGAAGCACCGCTCAGCCCCGCAGCTCCGTGTTGAAGGGCATCACTTGGAAGCCGTCCATGCTGAGCTGCTGCTCATGCTGGCTCACAGAGAAGGCCATGTGGGCACACTGGCACTGAGCGCCTGGAGGCCCCTGTGCCTGTTCTGGCCCTTGCGGGACGCTTCTTCCTGCACCTTCCTGCATGACCTCTGGCCCCTGCCTTGCTGGTCTCACCTGCAGGGGAGCAAGTAGAAGCCTGGGGCCAGGGTGCTGCTGGCCCTTCCAGGCACTGCCATGCCCAGGTCAAGGTCTGGGCTCTAGACCTTGCCTCAGTTTCTCCTCTGTATAATGGGCGCTAATCTGCCCCTCACTAAGCAGTGGGAAGCCACTCCCCAAAGATGCACCTTGCTGAGGCCTATGGCAGAGGTTGTCACTGCGGGGAGGGTGGGGACATCGGGAGGTCAGGACAGGCTGCAAAGGAGAGTCTGAGCTGGGATTTGCAGAACTAGAGAGCCAGGAAGTCCTTACCCAAGTCTAACCTAAGCACTGCCCACTGTCCAGCCTCAGGTTGGTTCAGCCTATCAAGGGGGTCTCAGATCAACGGGCCTCTCACCTGCTTATAGGGGATGCTGTGTGGGGTCTCCAGGACCTTGGCCCCTCCTCCAGGGCCCCCAGCCCCCCCCCCAGGGCAGGCTGCCTCCTGATTGAGGGATGGGACAGGGGGCCCTCCTCGGATACTCACCTTTGAGAACAGAGACATTGACTGTGGGCTGCACACAGGGTCCCCCCCTACTCGCCAGGACATTTGGGTGGGGGCAGCAGCATGGGGCCGGGCAGGGCCACAGCTATGCACACTGGGCCCCCAAGCAGCACCAGGCTGGGCCAGGCTCCCACAGGCAGCACCAGGACCGTGAAGGCAGAGCTGCCATCTGTGGGGCCTGGAGTAAGAGGCCCCCCAGGGCTCCCCAGGACCACCGAGCTGTGCCCCTTGCCTGGAAGACAGTGGATACAGCCGGGAGGACCCTGCTGGGTTAGGGACTCTCCAGAGGCCACAGTGGGGATGCCAAAGCTGAGGCCTTGGAGGCCACTCTGCCAGGAGCACCCTGTTCCCCCCACCCCCGGGCCTCAGCTCTCTGCTGTAGCAGCACCCTAACTGCCCAGTCAGGAAATCCTGGGATCCAGTGCCAGCCGGATGGGGGAGCTGTTGTGGGGGTGAGGGGGACTCCAATCAGCCCTCCACACCCAGGCCAGGACTCCCAGTGAGAGGTGAGGTGCCCAGGGTGGGGCTGCCTGGGGGCTGGCAGGGTGAGGCCCAGCTTCTGCCTGGGCTGCTTGTAGAGTCAGCCCCATCCTGAGCAGCCCAGGGTGAGCCCCAGGCATGTGGGAGGCCCTGGATGTAGGGGAGACAATTCTCAGCCCCACAGTCCTGGGAGCGCTTCCGGGGTGGGGTGGGTGGGGTGGGCGGCCAGGGCCAGCCGGGTCCACATGAACCAGACAGGTTCTCTCCTAGCCCAGCCAGTGCTGCCCCCAGTGAGCCTGGGCCTCAGTTTCCTCCCTAGCAAGTGGGCCCTCCCCCTTACACAGTGGCATCCGGAGACTGCCTGAGGCTTGGCCAGGGCCACACTGCCACAGGGCAGTGTGTGTGGGTGGGATCCTGGCTCTTCCCTGCCATCAGGCTCTGCTAGGCCAAGACCCCCTCCAGGAAGCTGTCAGGGATTGCAGCCCAGAGCAAGGACCTTCCTCCATGGTCTGAAAACCACCCTAGTCAGGCTAAGCTTCTCTGGCAGCTGAGACCCCAACTCTGCCCATCCCCCAGAGTCCTGCAGGCCTGACCCCCCCCCAGAGGACCCCACAAGACCTTCCTGGACCTTCCCAGGGGGGTGACAGGCATGGGGATCCATGTGAACAGCCCTATGACTTGCCCCCCCCAGTCCCGACTCATCCCCTGCAGTTCTGGGGTCCCTGGGTCCCTGGGTCCCTGCTTCTGGCCCTGTCTGGTGGACACTCAGGGCTGAGCCTCCTCTGCTGCTGGGGTAGAGGGGCCCAGCCTGCCTGATAGATCTGAAGCCCCCTGCCCACCATGGTGATGTTCCCTGTTACCGTCTCTCACGGCGGGGGCTGCTGCTGGGCGGAGCTGTCCCCAGCCTTCTGTGAAAGACACCGTTCACAGGGCCTGGCACCTGTGACTACCACTGGTCCGTCCAAGACCAACAGGCCGAGGGCAGCTCCACAGAGCTCTGGGCAGGGTGTGCAGGCCCTCCGCTGCCTGCCCTCGGTTGCCCGGCTCCGGTCCTCCTGCCACGCGTGGGTCTGGGCCAGGGTGTCTCAGGCTAGATGGGTTGATGGTGGTCCTCAGGCTGGCGTCTCACTCTGCTACAGGGAGCTGAGCTTGCTGCCCATTCAGGTGGGGCCACTGGATCGGCAGAGCCTGGGAGGGGCTGGAGGACAAAGTTAGGATGGGTGCCCAGGCAAGTTAATGTGGGGCCACCAGGCCACGTGGGCCAGCTCGACCACCACCCCTTGACACCCCAGGAGGCCTTGGGCTAGCTTAGCCTTTGGGGGCCAAGGACTATGCCCTCGGCAGCCCCCAGCAGGAGCGATGCCTGGGCCCCCAGACAATGGCAGGTGGGGGCTGGGCACACTGCCACCCAGAAGTCAAGCCCACACAGGGCCTGGCCTTCTCCCCGCTCTGACCCTGGGCCGGCCGGGAGGACTGAGCACCAGCTGCCGGACACGGAGCACGGCGCCTCCCCAGGGATGTTCCCTGAGCCAGACTACCTGTCGGGGGAGGCCCCAGACGTGGCCAGAGAACTAGGGCGGCCCGGCCCCGTCTGCTGGTGCTGCTTGGCCCGGGGTCCAGCCCTATGCAGCTCCCCCAGCAGCCTGCACCCTGCCATCCACACTGGTGACTGGGGAGAAGGGAAGGATGGAGGCGAGGGGGAGGCCGAGGGGCCCCCCATCTGTGGGGCGAGCGGGGGCTGGCTCAGGCAGGGGCCAGGGCTGCTGGCCTGAGATGACAGCTCGCACCCAGCTCGGCACCTGCAGAGCCCCTCTGGGGACAGCTGTCTTCACTCGCTGCGGCTGTGGCATGAAGACCGGGCGTGAAGACCTGAGGCCCAGGACTGACTCAGCCACCCCTGCCTGCCTGCCTGCAGCCCCGGAGCGTCTCGGCAGGGCAGCATGCAGAGGAGTTGGCTCCCCAGGCCCTGGGCACCATGGCCCCACAGGAGCTGGGTGAGCAGGGGCAGGCAGGGGCTTCTCTGTGGCTGCCCCAGGATTGTTCCGGACACTCCTGGGTCTCCCAGAGAAAGCTGGATTCCTGGGTCTAAGCTTTGGTTTACCCCTGTAAAATGGGTGCCCGTGCAGCTGTGAAGTGGCTGGGAGGGTCCCAGGTAGTGGGCAGGATAGGGAGGCCAGGCCACGAGGATACCGCACGTTTCAGCCACACACCAGGGCCCAGAGCCCCTCTCCCACCACCCCGTAGTGCTCCCATGCCAGCAGAGCTTTCCCAGGGAGAGCCCGGCCTTCACTGTGTACCCATACGTGGGGGGCTGGCTGGACCCTCCCCAGAGCTGGGGGGGGCTTTGTAAGGGGGACGCAAATGGCCTGGGAACAACATTGGGGCTCTCAGGTCTGGTGGCCCTGGGAGGGGCCCGGTCTCCCTGGACCTGCCTGGGAGGGTGGCACCCTGTGGACTCTGAGTGGAGAGGTCAGTGCGGGGAGGGCAACTCAGCGGGAGATGGAGGACAGGTCTTGGCTCAGACACAGCCACCAGCATCTCTGGGAGGCAGGAGCGTGAGGCTGGGCCTCACAGCCCCCAGCAGTGGAGTCCTGTAGCACCATGGGGGGCTGTCCATGCACCTTCACAGCCCTCCCAACCCCCTGTCCTGTGGAGACGGGGCCTGTGCCAGCAGGGGAAGTACCAGGCACTGGGGCTTGGCACCTAACTGCCCTGGTCAGCACCCCTGTGGGGCTCAGGTTCCTCCTCTGCTGGGAGGGGTGGCGAGGATCCTCGGGAGGCTGCTTGGGGGGCAGCGGACAGCAGGAGGCAGGTGTCAGGGATGTTTACTAATGCCCAGGAGGCCAGAGGACCTGCTGTCCATGGCCTGCAGCCCAGAGGTCGGCCTGAGTGTGGGTGCAGGTTGTCAGCAGGGGTCTGGGATCACTGGGCGAAGACAGACTGTGGGGTAACCCCATTATGTCAGTCTCGTCTGGCGAATGGGGCACAAGCTGACTTCAGGGCACAGGAGTCACTTGGGTGGTGATGGGTGTCCTGCAGAGCTAGGGAGGCTGTGACATGCTGTGGCTGGGAGTGGCCCTCCCCATCCACCCCTGCCCTGATGGGGTTCAGCCACAGGGACCCAGCAGACCCCTCTGGGTGGCAGGGAGCACCAGAGAGAGCTGCCTGCCTTTTCTGTCCTGTGCCTCCAGTCCAAGGAGATGGGGCATGGGCCACTGTGGGCAGAGGGCCCGAGGACATCCCAGGGTGAACCTCAGCCCTCTTGCTTGCTATGGTGGCCTGAAATCATCCCGGGTTACTCTCCCTATGACCCTGTGGCTGAGGGTCCTTCCTGGAGCAAGCTGTGCCTGATCTCCGCGGCAGGTGGGTGCTCCACAGAGGGGCCTCTGGGGTAGAGGAGCTGCCTGTGTCCAAGATGGTCTCAGGGGCTAGACAAGGCAGGAGTAGAGAGGGCATTGAATAAGAGCAGGTGGCCCTGGGGGTCCGGCCAGGCAGCTCCAGGGTGGGACTCTGGGTCTTCAGGTAGGAAAACCATCCTCACCTGCCCGCTGTCATCACCTGTGGGGACCAGGCCCTGCAGACGTGGCTCACCTGCCCATGGGAGCCCAGGTGTGCGGGGTCACAGATGGGGAGGGCTCCTCAGACCCACCAGGGGCGGTAAGGCAGTGGGCCCAGGGGCCTCTGTGCCTCTCTTTCTCCAGCTGAGACATGCACATGGCTGTGAGCCCACCATGGCTGTCCTAGGGCCTGGAGCGTTAGAACACACTGTGTGCTCAGAATAGCACCTGGCTCGGCACCTCCCCCCACCCAAGTCACCCACCCAGTATCAGGCACCCTGCTCGTCAGTCCAGGACGAGGGGCTCTTAGCGCTGATGGGCACGGCCGTGTGCAGAGCCGGCCTCAGCCTGCGAGAGATAATGGGCTGAGAGGCAGAGGCACAGGGGGAGCTATTATCTCCAGCCTCTTCATGGATGCTTCCCTGCAGAGAGCCCTGATGATGAGCCATGGCGGGGGTGGGGGCACAGCAGGTGGGCACAGCCAGGAGTGCATGGCCCTCCTGGGGGGCCCTGGCCGCTGCTCCCCAGGCCGGCACAAGGACAGCAGTTCTGCCCAGCCCTGGACACTGGACGGGGACAGTGGTCAGATGTTTCCGCCCCTCCCCACTGGGCAGTGGGGGCTCTGCAGCCAGCACCCACCTCACCCCAGCTCCCTCCCTCCTTGACCACAGCATTTGTGGTGTCTGGAAGTGCAATCCATCCCAGCCGCCTGTCCCTGCAGGGCGTGCCCTGAGCCAGTGGGATTGTGAAGCATGTCCTGGGGTGGGTCACTGCCCTGGCCCTGCCTGGTGGCCTCAAGGGGCTCTGAGGAGCTGTGTGGACACATTAGCTGCCCACATGGCGTGGCCAGCTGTGCGTCCTGCAGCCTCTATTCCCAGCTTCCCAGATGAGGTGCGGAGGGTCTCTGGCCCTGTCCACACTGCCAGCAGCCACCTGGCGCACAGTGCCAAAGTCTCCACCAGCCAGGACCGGAACCAATAGGCCATCCCGCTGCTGGGGACTTGCGGTGGCAGCACCCAGGGCGAATTTTAACGGCACGCCAAAGAGCAAGAGCAAGGCTCCAGCTGTCACTGTGGCGACCAACAACTGCGACAAGTGGCATGGTTTCCGTGGGGACGGGAGGTGACGTTTGCTCTGAATAGTCTGCATCGGAGAGAGGACCTGGAGGCCTCTCCCGCCCGTGCTGCCCCTCTCCAGTGTGGCAGCAACGAGGGCTGCAGAAGAAAGGGTGGGGCTGCCCTTCAAGGGCCCAGGACTGGGGTCACCTGGCAGGTGCCAGCAGCCGGTGTCACAGGCTGGGCTCCAATCTTAAGTACTCCTCTCTCAGGGTCACTGGGGCCCGGCAGCTGCATGGGAACAACCCCCATGGGAAGTGGGGACACCTAGCTGGTCCCTAACAAGACCCCACCACACATACCTTGGCCTCCTCACTACACTAGGGGCAGTGAGAGCCGGAGAGCTGAGGACCTGGCCCTGGTGGGCTCCAAAGAAGGCAAGAGGCTGCCTGGCACCCCTAGCCCAGCCTGGCCAGGGCCTGTGCCTTGGAGGGAACACTGTGGAAGCCAGGCTGCTCACTGCAGGGAGCTCCCTGCTCACACATAGCCTGCTGTCTCTCCTGCCCAGGCTGGGGACAACTCCCAGGAAGGGTGTCAGCAGGTGGGGGGCAAGGCAGTAGGGCCTGGGCTCTAGGGCCAGAGGTCCCCGTGCAGGCGGCTGGAGAGGCTGGCACCAGCCCCAGGTGGGGGAGTGGGATGGACCTGCTCTGGGTTGGACACAGGTCCGCGGCCATAGTTGGGCGGGGCTGAGGGGAGCCCCTGTCTTCACTGGGGCTTGTCATGTCCTCTGAGACTTGGGGACCGCTGGCCCAGGCTCTGAGCCCTCTTCTCCCTGAGCTGAGATGATGAGGTCCACAGACAAAGCCCGGCTGCACAGGGTCAAGACACCTGCCCAGAAGACAGTGGCTGGAGCTTCCCCCTGGACCACACAGCCATGTGAAAAGCTATCATGCTCTTTATTTGGGGCGGACGGTGCAGCCGGGAGCCAGCCCATCACTGATAGCCGGCCAGCTGCAGGACGGTAGGGTACCGGGCACGGTGGGCCATGCACTTCTGGCGGTCGATGAAGAGGCTGTTGGTCTTGACAGCGATGTCCTTCTCCAGGCTGAGGCGCGTGTCCTCCAGGTTGCGTAGCGCCTGCTCTGCCTGCTCCAGCTTCTCCCTCAGCGCAGCGAGGGACATGTTAAGCTCCTCTACCTCGCTCAGTAGCCTGCGGGGTGGAGAGGCCGTGAGCCGGGGCTCAGGGTGGGGGAGCGGCAGCTCAGATAGCCTGGCCTTTCAGGCTGGAGGTGGGGAGGGATGGGGCCTTGGGATTCAAAAGCTTGGGAACCCTGGGCAGGTGGGAGGTTCTGGCCAAGGTGCCACAAAAGGATGCCAAGAGTCCCAGTGGAACCCACCAGAAAAGTGGCCCTACGGGATTTTAGGACAGCCATGGATCATGCCCTCAGATGGACCCCTGGGGGCCTCTACCAGCTGTTCCCAGCGAGGAAGGAGATGGGATGGGCTGCCAGGGGACCCCATGCTACAGTGCCACCCAGTGGCAGTGACAAGCAGGGCCCACTGGTAGGCTCCCTGATGTTCCGATGCAGGAGGGCAGGGAAAGAGGAAGAGAGGTTCCTATGCTTAGAAGGACAGCTGGACACTTGATGAATTAGGAAAAGACACGATCCATCCATGCCTCAGCGGGGATGTGGGTCACACCCTTATGGCAGGTGCAGGGGTGGGCAAACCAGCCCCTCCCTGGCCCTGCGGCCTCAGGAGCTCAGACCTCCAGACCCCACTGTTCCTTCCAGAAGATTAGACAGCCCAAGGTGACCCAGGACCCCGACACTCTAGCCCCCTCCCAGGATCAGGTCAGTGCACAACGGAGGAGAACCCAGAGGTTGAGGGTGGCCAGGGAGGCTTGAGGGTGGCCCCAGACGGCGGCCAGACACCTGAACTGGGCCGTGTCGCGGCACAGCTCCACATTGGGCCTATGTGAGCGCTGGTACAGGCGGGTCTGGGCGACCCGCAGCGGGGCCTCCTTGTCCTTGATGGCCTGCTTCAGCTCCGCAACCTGGTGCTCCTGGTCCGTGATCTCCCGCAGCGTCTGCAGAGGACAGAGCCAGGCCAGGTCTGGGCCTGTGGAAGCATGCTGCCCCGCCCCTCGCCAACATTGGCTAGAGCCAGGTGGCCCCTCCTCCTTCCCTGGCCACACCACCCAGGCCCTGGCGGGGACACCTGGCTGGGCTGTGTCCAGCAGGCAGCCCATCCAAGGGCACCCAGAGGTCTCAGTGCATCAGTGCGGCCTCTTGTCCCCAGCCCTGGTCAAGAACTCAAGGGACTTGGGGGCAGCAGAGGCCACACTGAGAACCTGGAGACAGAACCCTGCTGGCCCACCTGCTGCCTCACACCCACACCCTCCTGGTCGGCTACACAGGTGGAAACACCTGCAGACCACCTCCAAATGAGCCTGATTTTACAACAGCTTAATGAGAGAGCATGTGTTCACCTGTTTCAGAGTTCCCCCAGTGAGTAGGGCAGAGGAGGGAGAGGTAAGGCCGGGTCATGACTGGGCATGGAGTGGTCAGGAGTGGCTGGGCCAGGAGGATCCCAGTCTCTGTGGTCGAGGGAGCCCAGGTCCTGGGGAAGGCAGGTGTGTTCGGGACCGGTGGGCGTGTCCCAACGCGGATGGGTGTGTCCCAGTGGGCGTGTCCTATAGGTGTGTCCGCACTGGGCGTGTCACCCGCCCCCCACCTCCTTGGAGGTCCGGTGACCCCACCTTGAGCAGGTGGTTCTGCAACTTGTGCAGCGCGTCCTCCAGCTCCTCACAACGCTGCCCAAAGGCCAGGTTGACCGCATCACACTGCATCCGCAGGTCCTCGGCGGTGTCCCGCAGGATGGCGTCAACGAGCGTCCGCAGGTTGACCGACGCCAGGCGCTCGCGCTCGGCGCGGAGCAGGTTGTCCTGAGTGAACTTTGCCCACGTCTCGGGCGTGGAGGCGCTGCGGGGGGCGGGGTACCGCTGCGTCGGGTGGGCCGTGTGGACGGCGCTGCCCGCGCCTCTGCTACCCCTGCGCCCGCGTGGACCCCGCTCCTCACCCCGCCTTCCCCTCTCCCCGGTGGACCCGCTACCCCTCCCTGTGCCCGCATGGACCTACTATCCCTGCTTCTCCAGCGCCCCGTGGACCTCAACGTCCCTGTGGCCCTGCCACGTTCCCCCCACCTCCCTGAGGCCCCGCCACGTCCCTTCCACCTCCTGCGGCCCCCTCCACGTTCCCCCACGTCCCTCTGCCTACAGCTCAGTTCCCCCCCCCCGCCCCCTCGGCGGTGCTGCCTCTGCCCGAGGCTGCACGCCCTCTGCCGGCCGTGTGCGGAAACGCAGGCCTGCGCATCCCCGGCGGACCTGCCCGCGGTGAACTGCATGGGTGAGGAACTGCACTGGAGCAGGTGAACCGAGGGGTGAACCGCGAGGTGAACTGTACTGGGGCGAGAGCCTGCTGCTTCCCCGTCCCAGGAGCAGACAGCTGCCCAAGGGGCCAGGGCAGGGAGGGTGGTTGGGCCCTGGGGAAGGAGTCCTGCGGAGCGGGGCGGGGCGGGGGCCTACCTCTCCTCGAACTTGGCAGAGTGCGGGTGGAACTGCACCTGGGTGCTCTGGTTGTTGTAGCGCGCACAGGTCTCGTCGATGTTGTAGGCCTCCACCTTGTCGGACCAGTCCATCTCGCATGTCTCCTTGAGCTCGCGGTTCAGCCTGGGGAGGAGCAGGCTGCAACTGTGCCCAGGGCACTGAGCTGGGAGCCCCCTCGCAGGCCTGCACTGCCCCTGGTAGCCCTGGTTGCCACCCTAGCCTAGCCAGCAGCACCTGGGAGCAGTGCTTCCGGTGGGGGACCAGGTACTGGGCCTGGCTGTGAATGCTCAGCCCCAAAACCCCTCCCGCTGTGACCCTGCAGCCCCCTGCCCTCTCTGAGCCACAGGGTGGTGTCCTGCCCCAGAGCCAGCCTGGTGGTAGGATGGGGTGCCATCCCTCAGGACACTTCCACCCACCGTATCTGGTTCACAGCTTGTAGGATGGTCCTCTTCAGGAGCTGCTGAATGTTCCGAATGAGCTCAGCTTCCTAGGGGAAAGGCAGCCCCGCCTGAGCGGCAGCACCCCACCCTCACCCCCCAGCTGCAGTGGGCCAGCGTCAGCCCCTCGCTCCACCTGCAGCAGGAGCTGGGGTTTGGGCCCACCGCCCTGTGGGCCCTCGGTCTTTTTCCTGGATCACAGGGGCATGAGCCCAACGCTTTCTCCTTGGGTTCGTTCCAGGCCCTCAAACATTCTTTTTGGTGGGCTCTTTTCTTCTAGGGGCTGCTGGGAGGGTCATCCCAACAGCCCCTCCCAGGCTCTGGGGTAGGTGCTAGTCTTACCATAGCCCCTGGATAACCTCCAAGGACCCCAACCCCCTGGGGACAGACACCCTCCCTGAGCTGCCCCTGTGCCCCACTCTCGTAATATGAGGGAACCTTTGCGTTTCCTTTACTGCCTCGAAGGTTTCTTTTTCTGTGTACGGATGACCCTCCTGTGATTCAAATCTTCCTCCATCAGGTACAAACCCCGTGGGCCGGCTCCACCCCTACCTCCCCCCTTGGTGGCCTGTCTCCCCGTTCCTGTCCGAGTCTTCCCTATGGGGCCTTGGTTCAGGGCAGGGGGCCTTGGGGATTCCAGGGTCAACAGGCGTGAGCATGGGGAGAGAAGGGGGGACTCAAGTTCTTCCTGAGCTTGAGTATGGGGGCTCCCAAGGCCCTTGGACTGGCTGTCTCCCCAAATCTCTCACCATTGCTCACAGGCCTACAGAGCCTGTTCATAGGAAGACCCCAGCTCTGAGAGATTCAGGAATTCTGCCGAGCCAGGAGCAGTGGCCAGGCCTGGATAGCTCCCTAGTCCTGGGATTCCCCAAGGGCTCAAGGGGACAGGGGACATTTGGAGGAAGGGACAACTTAAGGGAGGAGGGCATCTTTGAGGCCAGCCATGGCTTCGTGTGGCCTTAGCTGGTGAGATGGCTCCTGGTCCCCACCCTCCATACCCACAGCTCTGGCCCATGCCTGGCTTCCTGGCAGATGTTCTGGCCAGGGGCAACCTGGGACTGGGGATACCTGCGGCTCAGCCCCAGGAAGCTTGGGGTCAGACTTAGATTCCCAAAGGGACACAGCCTTCCGGAAGCTGGGGGTCCTGCGAGGGAAGGCCCTCCTGTGGCTACAGGGCTGGGTTTTCAGGTCCTGGGGTCCCTGATGGGCAAGGGCTGTACCTTCAGCAGCTCCACCTCCACACGGTCGCGCACGAGGTCGGGGTGCTGGCGGCGCTCGCGGCACTGCAGGTTGTCGATGGCGATGGAGAAGGGCACGGCGGTGGCATCCAGGGCACGCTCCAGCCGCTGCTTCTGGGCCAGCAGCAGGTCGGTCTCGGCAACCAGCTCCTCCACCTCGTGCTGCAGCTCTGACTTCCAGCAGTGCATCTCCTGCAGCCGCTCGCCCACCTTGCGGGTGGAGTCCTGCTGCGTGCGCTGAGCCAGCGCCTCTGTCTCAGCCGCCAGCTGCCGGCTCTCATGCCGCTGCTGCTCGGAGTAGTTGCGGTCTGCGAAGGCCTGGTGGTAGCGGGCGTAACAATTCTGGAACCATTCGTCCACCAGGTATTTGGCTGTGCGAAAGCCGGCGGTGGCCAGGCCCGAGGACGTGTGAGCACCCGTGTTGCAGGCCACTTCGTACACCTTGGGTGGCAGCTCACAGGGCGGCACCGTCTGCGGGGCCGGCTCCTTGGTCAGGAGCACCTCTGTCTGCGCCATGGCACCGGCTGCCCCGCCTGGGCAGGGGTGGGGAACAAGGGGAAGTCACCGGGCAGTCAGCAGGGCAGCACCAACCACTCTGTCCCCAGGAAGACAGGACTCCTGGTCGCCCCAGTGACACTGTACACACCAAGGGCCTCCTGTTGCTGGGCAGCCACGGGGGAGGGGCATGCAGGGCTCTAGAACTGCCGTCTTAAAGGGTCAGGCAGGTTCCAGGCCACCCTCCCATCCCCAGATACAGAGGCAGGAAGGGTCCTGCATCCCCAGGCCCTCCCAATCTTTCATTCCTGCAGTGGTTCTCTGGGACTCACCCTGTGCTTGGCTCTGCTCAGCCACCCACGGGGCTCTGCCCACTTGGGGGCCCCACTGGGGGGGGGACCGGTAGTTGCAGTCCTACAGGCAGCTCCTCTCCCTGTCCCATGTCCCCAATACCAGCTCCCTATCCACACCTGTAGTGTGGCTGTCCTGCTGGGACAGCCTGAGCCCCACATAGTCCCGAGGGCCAGAGCCTCACTCCCACCTTGGCCCCCAGTCCCTGCTTGGGGTCTAAGCCCAGGGAAGTGCCCACTGGGACCCAGGCCACCTCCACTCCTGGGACCCCTGCCTGAGGGCCAGCAGAGGTGGGCATGTGCTCCAAAGGGGTCGAGTTCAGCTCCTGGGTGTGGCTGAAGTCATACAGCTGAATGCATCCCACAGGGAGGAGGCAGGTCCTATCCGGTGGCAGTTGCCCAAGGTCACTCAGGGCTGGGCTGCATGAAGGACTCACCTGCCTGAAGGAGGAAACACCTGGGGTTTACTCTGGGGTTGGGAAATACCCAATAAGGCCAGCAGAGGGAGCGATTGGCCGTGAAATGCCGCCAGGTGCCTGTCCCCAACGGCCCTGGGTAGCCCCACAGCCCCTAAGGACTGGGCTTCTCTGGAGGCACCCACACACTGTCCTCTTAGAAGGAAATCCTCACCTCTACTCACAGGTCCTGTAGCATTGGCCCCTACCGTCACCTCTGTTGCTATCACCCCCACACCAACCCCAGAAACTCCAGGTTCTTCCTGGGACATGCCAGCCTGGTGGTGGGCCTGCCTCTGCCTTCCTAGTGCCCCTCCCCAGCCCTGACCCCTTGGCAGCCAGCCCTTACTTCACCCTGCTGCTACAAGCTCTGGAGACAATGGCCCTGAGACCTCCCTAACCCAGGCTGAGTCAGAGACCCTGTTATCCTCCATTGGTGGGTGGGCAGGGGCTCCAGGGGCTGAATGGCCTGAGGAACCTCCTCATGCCCCCCGTGACTCAGTTTACCCAGATGGAAAAGGCATAGGCCACCCAGCGGGGGACCCCTGGCTCCTGTAAGGAGCCTGCATTTCACAGTCTTTCTGGGAACATGAGCAGAGTGGAGCTGTGGTGCCCATCCCTGGCCTGCAGACCCCAGGGACTGCCAAGGAGGAGGACGCCCGGCCTGAGCCAAACTGTGACCCCGCTGACCCTTGGCCTAGCGTCCAGGGACCGGGGAAATGGCAGGCAGGTCCTGCTCCCATGGGGCGACAGGCTAATGGGGGAGACCAAGTTTCAGCATAGACTACACTGTGATAGGACAGCCTCCAAAGTGGGGGCTCTGGGCCCCCAGCCCCACAGGGGGTAGATTAGGACTGACCAAGCAACTGCAGGGATGGCTGGCCTGGCCCCCAGTCCCCAGCCCCAAGGTGAGGGGCGCTGATGGGGTGAAGTGCCTGGGAAGAGCCCCTGCCCCATCCCGCATGTGGCCAGACAGGGGCCCCTCCCAGCCTCAGTTTCCCCAACCACTGTGCAGAGTGGCTGTGGGCATGGCCAAAATGGAGGTGGGTAAATGAGTGACCCTGTGCTGCCCTTGAGGCCTTCCTGCCCCACCCTGCCTGGCCCGGGGCCAAGTGGGCCACAGGAGTGAAGTCACACAGGCAGGTGGGGTGGGCACTGGTGCCCCGGGGGTTCAGGCAAGGGCCTAGTGGAGGCAGGGGCCCAGCAGGGGGTGATGATGGGGGGGATGGGGGGGAAAGGTGGGGAGGGCTGATGGAGGGGCCGGGGGCTGAGCTGAGCGGGGATGGGGGCCAGGCAAGGATGGGGGGGGCTTGGGGTTTATTGGATTTGTTTGTTTCCAAATTGCATTTGCAACAGGAAGGTTGAGTCTCGGGGACACACCAAGGTTCCCTTGGGCAAGGCTCCCAGCAGTCCCTCCCCAGCAGCATTTGGGACCTCAGTGTGGTTAGGAGAGCCCTGGGGTTCATCTAGACTCTGCCTGCACCCCCAGGGCAGCCCTGAAGGGCACCCCCAGCTAAGTCCCCTCATGCCCTTCCATTCAGGCACACCTGTCCTGCTGCATCTCACTTCACAGACACCAGGTCCTGGCAACCCCCGAGTCAGGGTCGGGGGTGCCCATTAGAGTGCCTGGTCAGGCCCAGAGGTAGGGAGAGCAGGGCCAGGGTCACCCAGGTGGCTGTGGTCAGTGGCCCCGGGTGGAGAGCTGTGTGGCACAGCTCTGAGACCTGCATCCCTATGACAGGGACCAAGAAGGACAGGGTACTTCTCGGGGGCTGGAGGATAAGCAGGAGGCTTCCCTGGCCCCGACCCACCTCACCCTGACCAGATGGCATCCTGCTGACTCCAGGCCTCAGGCCAGCCCAGGGGTAGCTGCAGAGGACACCTGGACACTGGCCCTCTGTGGTGCTTGCCCTGAGCACTGGGGGCCCAGGAGTTCCCAGCACCCCAGCCCAATTTCACCCAGGGCCACACCTCAGCCTCGGTTTCCTCCCTGGAACTGATGTGATCATCCATGACGTCCTGTCCCCACACAGGGCTCGGATACAGTGGGGTCAGCCCAGCACAGCAATGACCACATCCCATACCTGGGTACTGCCCCAGACACCATCACTGGGGTGGGCCTGGGTGAGAGGGGCCCCTCCTGCTGGGTCCAGCAGCCGGCCTGCACTCTGTCCCCAGCCCAGAAGGTACCAGGCAAGAAGAGGAGCATGTCACCTCTGCTTAGCCTCACGGCCTCCACCTGTGACAAGCACATCCCAGAGGCCCAAGGTCACACCTGTGCAGCAGGGCTGGGGGAGGAGAGACAGCCATCTGGTGCCTCCGGCCAGCCCCTGGGCCCAGCCCTCCTGGGGCCCTGAGTGGAATGACAGCTCAAGGAGCTGTCCTTGTCTTGAGCAGGGACACCTGCCGGGTGTGGCAGGTGGCACGTCCCGATTCTCTCCCGGGCCAGTGGAGCATTTTAATAATAAAAAGAGAATCTGAAGAGGCTCCGGCAGAGGCCTGCAGTGCAGCGCCTGGACACCAGAGGTCACCGCAGCTACAGGAAGCGAGGGAGGGGATGGCTGGGGGGGCAGGCCCAAGAGGGCTCCCTGGAGGAAGAGTCCTTAGGCCACACAGTCTGGACAGGATGTCATATGTGCCACATCCATGTGCCCTGTGTCCCCACCCAGAGAGGACCCAGGCAGCAGAGGCGGGGACACTGTCCCCGACCTTCAACCCGCACACATCTGACAGTTTTCAGAGGAAGCCATAGACTTCCAAATTAAATGAAATAGCGTGGGGATCCCAGCTGTGATGGGCAGATAAACCACCGGTTGTTAAGGAACTGGAGGCTGGACATAGGGTGGGAGCGCTCAGGTGTGGGAAACAGTTGTCAAAGGGACTCTTGCCCGGGGAGATGCGACAGGCTTGAAGGTCTGGGCAGGATGAGGCCTGCCAGCAGGCAGGGACCCTCTGCTCTTCCCACCCTGACCTACTGCCACCTTGTCCGCAAATCAGCAATGGTAGCAGCGTGGCCAGGAGGGTCCAGAGAGAGTGACCGCTCAGAGAGTGCCTGATGCACAGCACACGCCGCGGAAGCCTGGGTTACTGTCATCGCTGCCTTTTTATTGTGGTATAAATCACATCAAGGCATTTAAAGTGTGCGATTTGGTGGCGTTGAGTGCGTTCACAAGCTTGTGCGACTGCCCCCTCTAATTCCAGAACATTCTCATCACCCCAAGCCCATGAGCCAATTGCTGCCCACCCTGCCCCAACCCTGATGGCCGCGTACCTGCCTTCTGTTCGTGCATTTGCCTGGCTGGAGGTTTCACAAAGTGGAATCGACATGTGGCCTTTCTGTCCACTTCTTTCACTATGTCGCGCTTTACAGGTTCATGGAGTTGTAGCCTGTGTCAGGCACCATTCCTCTTCCTGGCTGAGTAATGTTCCACTTTGGGGATGCCCACACTTTATCTGCTCCCAGACACTCGCCTGTTTCTACCTATTGGCTCTTATGAACATGCCTGTACGTTTTTGTTTGAATACCTGTTTGCAATACTTTGGGGAGGTGTTACTTTGGGTTTGGTTTGGTTTTGCAGTGCTGGGGTGGAACCCAAGTCCTTGAGCTCGCTGGGCAGGTGTTCTGCCACTGGGCTGCACCCCCAGCCCTGCGTTACCATTCTTACCATGGGGTCAGACACCACTTGAAAAGTCTCAGAGACCATGATTTCGAAAACAGGGAAATGAGAAAGTGGCAGCTCAGGTGAGGAGCTTCGAGTTACATCTTCCTGGGGCCTTAAAATAAGAAAACTCTGAACCCTATCCACCACCACCACACACCAGGGAGAAACGAGGAAGGTGCTGAGGCCCGGCATGGCAGGGCTGTGGAGAACCCCACATCTGCCTGCCCTGTGGCTCTCACCAGCCCATTCAGCTTTCTAGGACACATCTGTGGTGCCACCCAGAGACTCAGCCCTGGAAACCCCAGCCTTTGAAATCCAACTGTAGAAACTGCCTGCAAATGGCGGGGGGGGGGGTCAGAAGGGAACGCAAGCGGCCGTTTGTACCAAGCTATATCACAGCAGAATGCAGCCTTGGAAAAAAGTGGAAAGAGGCCAAGTTCCCAGCAGGATAGGCAAAGCCCCAACGAAGATCCCACTGCAGACATGGGGCACCTGGGATCTGAGACACAGACGCGAGATGTGTGGAGAAGCATCCATAAGACGAGTTTGCAGTAAGAAGTGGGCAGAGCCGAGCCAGGCGCGGTGGTGCACGCCTGTAATCCCAGCACTACTTGGGAGGCTGAGACAGAAGGATCACAGGTTCGAGACCAGCCTCAGCAACTTAGCAAGTCCGTGTTCCAAAAATTAAAATAAATAAATAAAAAGGATTGGGGGTGTAGCTCAGAGGTAGAACACCCCTGGGTTCAGTCCCCAATGCCACAAAAAAAAAAAGCAGTGAGCAGAAAGCCGCCTGGCACTCTGTGACGCACCTGGAGTCAGGGCTGTGCTTCCCACAGGGAGTGAGCCACCTGTCCATGGGGGAGTCCAGAAGCTACTTTTCAGGACATGGTAGGGGATCCCAGAACAGGACAGAGGGACACAGTCACAGGAGACACACGAGAGTCCAAGTTCGTGGCAGAGGACCAGGCCTGGAAGCTGGGCAGAGACCAGGTGACCAGGAAGGGCCCTGGTGGTCCCAGCAGGAGGTGGCACCAGGGAGGACTGTCCTGGTCCCTGGGGCTACCCAGGCCAGTGGGGCTTCCTGGGGACAGAGCACAGTTCCCCTGTCCCTAGGTGCCCACTGTCCACCCAGCCAAGGGGAGCTGTAAAAGGCTTTAAAGTCCTCCACCATCTCCCAGGGCCCGGGGTGCCCTTGGGTCTGACCTCGTGTGTCCTCACTGGGTGCCCCCCAAGCCCAGGTAGCCAGAGCAGCTCGAGTCTCTGCTGATACAGCTGACTGCAGACTCACTGGGCCTGCGGGGGGAGTGGCCGGGGGGGGCATGTCCTGGGCCTGCCGCCTGCAGGAATGGCAAAATCCCCAGTTTATCAGCTCAGCTTTATCTCTAGAACCTCCTACAATTTTCCAGAGAAGAAAATTAAATAGAGGATTTAGCAGAGATTTTGTGTCTGCCTGAGCAGGGTCAGGACAGGCTGGCTCCGTGGAGGCTGCGGGTACCCAGCTGAGACTGTGCAGGTGGGAGGGGGCACTCAAGCCAGAGTCCACCCTTACCAAGGGCTCTGCAGCCAGCAGCAGAGGCCACTAGGCCCACATCTGTGCCTCCCTCTCTTCCCCACCCCAAGAACCTAGACAGGGAAACTGAGGCTCAAGGAGGTCACGTTGTTCCCCAACACCCAGGCAGGCAGGGGGCTGCAATGTGTCCTCACTCCAGGAACCCCCAGAAAGGCGACTTGAGTGCCTGAGGGCTGGTTATTCTCCCAGGGACTGTGGGACTCAGCCATGGGGACAGGCAGGAGCAGCCCAGGGAGATGGGCCCCAAGAAAAACCCCAATGCCAGAGGTTGGAGGGCCCCTGTCCCCACACCTCCACCAAACCCCCAGACACTGGGCTCCCAGTGCCCTCCGCACAGGCGTGAAGGTTGGATGGACATCAGCAGCCAGCAGCACTGTCCATCCAGGGAAACCCTGTTCTGCAGGCTGGGCTCTGCTCCCTAATCTGACCCTTCCCTGAGTCCAGGTCCTGGGCCTCCACCCTTGGATTCACGTGGAAACTAATTAGTACAGGTGGCTCTGGCATGCCCTGCTCACAGGGTCCCCAGTGTCCCCTGTGAGCAGAGGCCTGGGCTCACCCTGCGCAGCCCACAGTGTCTGTTGAGCAACTGCCCATGTTGAGCAACTGAGGGGGCCTCCTGGGAGGGGGTCGCTGCACCCTGGGATCACCCTGCCCTGGGTATGATCAGCTGCGGGAGGCCCGTGGGTGGCCATGGTGGCCTGTGAGTCTGTGTCCACCTCCAGCCTCACTTCCATGCCTGACCTAGGGCAGCAGCCTACTGTAAGGCCTGTTCTCTGGCCAGAGCAGAAGCAAGTGTCCCCCGGGCCTCAGCCACCCCCAGCCCCACAGACCCCAGACCCTGACCCTGGCCTCAGGATCCCAGGATGTGGCCCACATCACTCTGTCCCTCTTGTTGGTGGGGATGCAGTGGGGAGGGACCCTTGGGGAGAAGCGGGACCTCCTGATGGTGCCTGAACCTACCTCCTGTGGTCCCCAAGGAGGACCCGGGTGTAAAGGGGAGTCAGAACTCACGTGGGCCCTGCTGGCTCCCATCCCCTGTGCTCTGAGGCTGGCACCACCTCCTGGGGCCTTGGCTTCCCCCCAGCGTGAGGGCCACAGAGTCTGCTGGTGTGGGGGGCAGGATACCCCTGCGGCACCCCAGCCCTAGGCCTGGGAACAGGGATAGGAAGGCCAGGACCCCAGGCCAGCACAGGAGGCAACTTCCCATCCACCTCGTGGTGCTGACAAGGCCCCTGCGCACCTGCTCGGGGTCTAATCGACCCAGCCCTGGGCTTGGGGTGGACCATGGGCGAGCTGAGGGGATGGGGCAGGGAGGGCCGGGTTGCCCTCAGCAGCTTTCCAACATCACCTCTGGGGAGGGCCAAATCCTTGGCCCCACCACCCCCAGGGGTCAATCAAGTCCTGAGTTTAGGGTGGCACTCCACTCCGAAGATGGCTCTGGGCCAGGAGGAGCTGGTGCAGCCTTTGAAAACTCCTGGGAGACCTTCCAGCAGGGGAGGGTCAGGGACTGCGCTGGGTAGAGAAGCCCCATGCTGAGCAGGAGGCCAGAGCGGCTGCTTCTCTGCCAGGTGGCCCTATGGAGCACAGCCCCGAGACAGGCGCTGGGGCCAGTCTTAGGGCTGCAGGACACAGAGGCATGCCGGCCTGGCCGAGGTCGCCAGCACCAATAGCTGACCCAGTGAGCAGGAACTCAGGAGCTGCCAGCCCCTGCCCAGGACCAGGCTGACCTGTGTGGCCAGGGGTCCTGGAGACCTGACACCATGGTGCCTTCCTTGGGCCCCAGCCCCGTGGCTCCTGGAAGGACCGTCCAGGAACCCACCCTGGGCTCCATGGCGGCTGCCCCCACGGGCATCCCGGCCCTCAGCATCCCGCGTCCTCCAGAAAGGCTGCCGGAATGCCTTGAGTGTCCCACTACTTGAGGGGAGAGGCAGGCAAGATGGAGCAAGGTGCCCTATTGCTCCAGGGGTGGGGGACCGGGAAAGTAGTGGTTTCCTGTGTAGGGGCCTGAGATTTTGGCCAGGATTTGGGTCCCTGGAGGGGCCACTGCATGGCCTAAGGCAGGACCCACAGCAGAGAGAGGGGAGAAGTGTCTCTTCGACTCTGGCCAGCCCCTCTTGCCCCAGACCAGGTCTGGCCTCCGTGTCCTCCCCAGGCTGACGGCCACAGCATGTGCCATCTGCCCGTCGCCATGCAGGTTCCTAACCTGGGTGGGCTGGTAGTCTTCGGAGGGCCCATTGGACTCTGGTGTCTCTACCTCACACCCCCGGGCTGGGTCTAGCAGACCCCAGTGGAGTCGGCTGGGCTGAGAGGCTGATCTGCCCAGGAGGGAATCCCTCAGCCAGATGGCGACATGGGACTCCATCCATGGCAGGCAGGTCCAGGTTGTCACTGTGCAGGCAGTGTCAGGGGCCAGAGCAGGAGTCCGGGGCCCATCCAGCCCCGTCTTGCTGGGTGACTATGCAGGAGCCTCATGGTCCCTCTGCGTGTGCCCCTCATGCAAAGGGGAAGGACCAGGTGGAAGCCCTACCAGGAAGGAGGCCGACTGCATGGGGGCTGGGCTGATGCAGGTCAGTCTATCTGGGGAACGAGGGACATCTTGCCCTTGCCTGTACTATGAATCAGACCCCCGATTCGCCTTTGCCTCCAGCCTCAGGCTGTCCTCTTGGCGTCTTGGCCACCCTGGCCTGCTGGCATCCCTGGGGCTCACCTCACCCTTAGTCCCTGTCTCCCCCCACCCCATACCCTCCATAAGGAAGATCCACCTGGAGGGAGGCCTGTCCAGCAATGCAGCTGGTCCGACGGGCCTGACCCTCCACAGGACTTGGCACATGCCCCACACAGCATTGACGGAAACCGGGCTCAGTCCTGAGCTGCAGACCCTGAGATCCGGGGACGAGGGACCTCACCCCTCCCCACTGCACAGGGCCCTGGGCTACAGCAGGGGCCCCCCCAGGGGCCCCCCATCTTGCCCTCCCCCCAACCAGCCCACTTCCCTCCCAGGAGGCCTCCAAATGACCACTATCCCTGGCCCCTGTTCTCTCCCAGCCATGTCAGCGCCCTGCGACCTTGGACTGTCCCAGCAGAGGCCTGGGGAGGAGTGGCGTCGCAAGCTCTCAGAGCCTTGTGAGTCTAAGAGGTTCCGGCAACATCTTTGCAGAATGTTCTGCCGGCAGCAGAGCGATTAGGGGTGTGCTGGGCGAGATAAGCTACAGGGTCGTTTGGAGGGCAGGTGCTGAGTGCTGGAGGGTATGGGTTGTTTAGCCCATCCTATCCTCACCCTCCCATCCTGTCCCACGGTCCTGCCCCAAAGCCAGATTCCTGGGGGTCCTGCACCCCACCAAGAGCATGCCAAGTACATGAGGGGTGCAGGCCCTGGATGGGGGTCCCGGAGCCCAGGCCAGCCCCGCCTGCCCACCACCTCTGGATGAAAATAGATGAGAGGGTCGGGCTCCACCCAGCACTTAGTCCAAAGAGCCCTTGAAAATGGACTCGGAGAAAGTGGGCCGGACGCACACGCCGGGCCCGAAAGGTCCTCTTGGGAGCAGTGGACGTGGCCTGGAGCCACTTAGCTGATGGAATCAGGGCACTCAAAGTTCATGTCTCCTCCAGGAGGGAGCAAACAGCCACTAAGTGCTAGAAGGAGAAGCACAAGGTCACGGGGGCCCCTCTCCACCCTCCCCACCAACACCCTGTCTGCCCACCTGGCCCCCATTCATGCCCCTGACCACCTCCCTGCTCACACTCAGGGCCCTGGGCCTTGAACGTCCTGCCCCCTTCCTTCCCACAAAGCCAGCCTCGACCCTAGGCCCTCGAACCTCCCCCCCCTGCTTGGGGGGCTGGGGCTCCCACACTCTTGGCCCCCAGGGCCCAGGACTGAGCCACCCACCGAGGACGCCTGCCCACAGGGTGGCCTGGGCTGCAGAGCCCATCCTGCAGCCTCACCAGTGCTGGCCAAAGGCAGGAGGACCAGCAGGAGGGAGCCCTGTGTCCTCGGGGAGTGAGCTCTGAGCCCCAGGAATGGTGCCAGTGTCTCCCGGGAGCCCTGCCCTCCAGCCCACTCAGACCCAGGTCATGGCTGCTTGGGGCAGCCTGGGGACACAATGCACCCTGGGGGCGGGGCTGGGGGAGCAGACCAGGGCATCAGTGATGAGGCAAAATACAATTTCATTATTCTTGGTAATAAAAAAAGTGCAGAACATAACATTATTACTGTTTTTAGGGTCAATTCAGATTTTTTCTGAGGCCCAGGGGAAGGGAACTAGGGGTGACATGGATGACCCAGAAGGCCTCAGCACAGCTGCCCACAGCTGCCCCACAGCCACAAAGCTACATAAGAAAGACAGGCAGAGGGACCCAGGTGCACAAGGAAAACATCCCAGTATGTCCAGGGCCTGCGGGCTGAGCTGAGGGGAGACAGGCTGCGAGCCAGAGGGCCTTGGCCAGGACAAGGTCACACACCCCTCCTGCCAAGCTCCCAGGCCCGTGTGGGACAGTCTGAAGGGACCAGGGAGGGTGGGTGGCACCCTGTCCCTCCTGGGCTGGCAAGGCTTGCCTGGCCTCTCTGGAGGAAGAGGAAAAGACCAGGGCTCGGCTCCTCCCCAGCCCTGCCTGGCTGTCTAATCTGAAAGGGTCGCTGTCCGAGATAATATGCACTTTCCCACTGCAATGCCTCTGACTTCTTGTGGCCTCTGAGGTAAATTTAGCTCCTGCATGTCCACGTCCCCTCCTAGGCAGATAGGTCCTGGCAGGGCTGGGACACCCCACGTCACCCCTCCTGCGGGCGAAGGAGGGTGAGAAAGAGGATCCAGGTGTCCAGGGAACAGCCTCAGCGGGCCACAGATGGAGCCACAGAGTGGGACCTCAGGGGCACAGGGACCTCAGGGGCACAGGGCACCCGAGGTCCCCCTGCCTCTCCCCTGTCAGAAAGGCCCAGCTGCTTAGCTGGCAGCTCTGGGGGACACAGCCACACCACCTGCTGGAACTGTGGCAGCTGCTGGAGAGAAGGTGAGCTCCGCCTCCATCCTCGCTGGAGGCCAGGAAGGAGAGAGGCACTGCAGAGGAACCTGCCCCAGCCAGTGAGCCCCCAGGGGTGTGAGGGTGGGACCACCACTCATCACTGCACAAAGACTCTAAAACCAGGCGAAGCTCCCAGAGTTAAATGCAGGGTCGGACGGTCCCTGACCTCACAGATTCATCTGAGACCACACTTTCGGCTCCCTGTGCCCTTGGCACCTGGCGCCATTGACCACGGACCTGGCTAGTGTCCTGGAGCCTCAGAAGGGCCGGGAGGTCCTTCTGAGGCTCCGAGGCCCTCTGCACTTTGGGGTTAAAAGCAGATGTGGCCCCTCTGTAAGTGCATGCCAGGGCAGGGGCCACCCACTGTCCGGGCAGGCCCTGCAAGCCAAGGGTGGATCTGCTGTGGAGGCAAAGGGCAGTCTCTGTGGCTCCCCATTAATGGCCCTGACCCTCCAGGTCCCCTGGGCAGGCTCTAAATAGATGTTAGCCCAGGCATCGACCTTCTGCTGCACAGCCCACACAAAGGGCCTGTAAAGAGGCTGCTGCCGCCAGCGAGACGGGATCAGACCCCTCCCAGCGGCGCTAATGCACTCTGCATCGTTGTAAATCTTGCTTTTCTGAACAATGGCAGAGAGGGTGCTCTGGGGAGCAGGCGCCAAGTGTTAACACCCTGTGCTCCAGACGTACGGGGAATGCTTACTCGGAGGTGCTGCAATGCTCTGTGTTGCCCCATGCCCCCTCCCCACCGTTCTACTAGCCATGTCCCCACCAGCTTCTTCCCCGGTCATTCCCTGCTGGTCTCCTGACCAAGCACCACAGATCTGGAGAGTTGAATCCACAGGAGCTTATTCCCCTCTGATCTGGGGGCCAGGAGTGTGAACCCAGGGTGTGGCAGAGCTCCGGGGAGGGTCGATCCGGTCTCCCCCAGTGCCCCTTGGCCAGTCCTTTCCCCTCCTAGGGTCCACCTCCCTCCACTCTCCATCTTCAGGACCCGGGTCCTCCTGGAGGTGGCTCAGCTCCTGCAAAACAGGCCTCCCAGACCCTTCTGCTTGCCTCTGGGCTGCCCTTGCCTCTGCATCCCACCACAGTGGCCCCTATGGGTGCAGCTGAGCTTGGGCCTGACCATGCAGCGGCTCCTCCAGACCTGCGGGCAACTAGCTGATGTTCTTCCTCCAGGGGACACATCGGCCACTGCCAGAGTCCTAGAGGGCCCTTCTGGCTGGACAGACAGTGGCCGGCAGGGGCTCAGCCCTGGAGTGGGCATCGGGGCCCACTGGAGCTGGAATAACTGCCAGCCCAGCCCGGCTACAGAGCCTGGGCCACTTGAGTGCCAGCTGCAACAGCCAGCTTGGCTAGCTCATCACCACACACCAAGGCAGGACCCAGCCAGAGGCATCCAAGTGCCACCTTCCAGCCCTGAGGTCCTTGGGAAATGTGGCTGGTGGGAAGGCAGGATTCCCCAAGTTGGGGGCCGCCCAGAGAGCCACTTTGTGGGAAGTCTTAGATAACATGTCGGCTTCCTCTACTACAGATCAGCGCCAGCAGCCGGGGTTGAAGGGCACCTTTATTCTCAGAGTGTGCAGCCCTACGGTGCAAGTGCTAACTACTAAGGTGACGCTGGCCTCCTGACCAAGCACTGCAGATCTGGGGGGTTGAACTCACAGGAGTTTGTTCCCTGCTGTCCTGGGGTCCAGGAGTCTGAACCCAGGGTGTGGTGGGGCCATAAGGGCCTCTCCCCGGTCCTCCAGTGGAGAGTCTATTCCACCTCCCCCAGCACCCCTTGGCTTATGACTAACACAGGTTCTGACTGGAGATGGGCTGCGGCTTGGCATACCCACTGGCCAGCGGGGGCTGGTGGCACAGGGATGGGCCCGGGAGGTGTAGGAGGCCTGAAGACGGAATTTTGCATGCTGGCACTGGTGGGGGAGGGGCGCAGGTTGGAGCTGACCTGTGTCCCAGTCACAGACCCAGACGGAGAGGCCGCCTGTCCCCACCACCCCAGCCCTGGCCAAATGGACCTGGGTGGTACCCTCTGGGAATGTGGCCTGTTTCTATGACAATGGGCCCCTCCCCCTTTCAATCTTGGTGGAGAATGAACTGCTAGGCCTTGGGAGTGGAGCTCTCCCCACCACCTGCAGGCCCTGCCTCCCTGGAAGTCAGGGTCCTTTCAGGGACTAGGTGGCTCCTAGCACCCACCTCAGCTCCCTACTCGTGGACTGAAATGCTTGATCTTGTCCTTGGCCCTCCAGACCTCTACTCCCTGGGCACAACAGCTAAGCCCCTGCCTCCCAGAGCCTCCTGGCCTGTCCTAGTGAGCGGGGCTATTGAGTCAACCAGGGAATGGGCGTGAAGGGTGGGATTCAGGGGGATGAGACCCCTCCACACATCAGGACCTGAGATCCTGGGCCCCAGAGTGGGCAGGGGTCCCTGAGGACCAGGCCTAAGGAGAGGAGAGCGCCCCCTCCCCAGGGGAGATCAAGGCCCCACCTGTTACAGGACCATCAATGCTTAACCGAGTGCACAGCATCCTGCCCTGAACTTTGGCCCACAAAGTTCAAATGACAAATTGTTATTTTTAAATTCTTTAATGGTATGTGAGGGGTATAAAGGGGTTCACCATGGGATAACTGTCCCCGATCAATAGGAATGTCAAGGTTCTGAACCAGGCAGCTCCCACCTCAGGCCACTGTCTGTCCCTACAGCCTAGCCTGAAACACTCCAGAAGGCACTGGAGACTCAGCAGCTGGGGAAATGGTTCTGGAAGGGCACTGTTGCTGGGGTTGGGAAGAGGCAGGCCTAGGGAAGTCTCCACGAGGGCTGGGGGCCGAGGTTGTGTGGCAGCAGGGCACCCCAGGGTCCCATCTGGGCTGCTTCTGTCTGCTGGTGGGACCAGGGAGGGTGGGCACTCGGCTAGGGTTTCAGGCTGCAGACCCCAGGCTTTCAGGGAGCTCTTCCCTGGCCGCAGGATGGGCGCTGGAGTGGGGTCCTAGGTCCAGGCTCTGAACTGGGGGCCTGGCTTTGCCCCCTCCAGGTCCGAGGTTCTGCCAGCACGTGAGACGTCACATACACACTGCACTAACACTTTTAGCATGCACCATTCACTCAGCCCAGGGGAGACCCAGAATCTATTTGGCCAACAAGTGTGAATTTGCACACTTGCACTGCCTCGTCTCTGGTAATAGTCAAGGCCATGTCCCCCCCTACAGGGTTACCGGCCCCTGTGACACACTCACAGTGGGGGGTCCTACTTACAAGACCTCATATCACCTCTTGGAAAGCCCGGGGCCTCAAGGGGGCCCAGACTGCGGCTCTGGGGTTCTCAGCTGCCTGAACTAGCGGGGGAGGGGCATGCCTCCAGGACCCGCCTCACCCCACTAAGGGATCATCAGCAGTGTCACACACCTGAGCCAGGGAGGCCCTGCCAAGAGACAGGGAGGCCGGCCCAACATCGCATCCCCTACATCCTGGTTGAGAAGGTTCCTGAAGAGAGCCCTGACCCCTGGGCACTCAGTGGTCAGCTCAGACCCCTCCTGGAACCCCTATGTCCACCTGCACTCAGTCCCCTGGTGTCTTGGGGGGTTGGGCTGGATTGTGGGCTGGAGGAGGCCACAGGCAGCTCTGCAGATCCCTCCTGGGCCAGAGCTAAGTTCAAGTTCAAGTCCCCCTAAGCAGAAGCTGCAGGCCTGGGGGCAGGGCTTGGCTCTAGGCTCTAGGCTCTGCCCTGAGATTGAATTGCATCCTGGAGCTGTGGAATTTAAATTTAATGGTGGTGGGGGTGGGGGAAGCTCTTTGACAATCAGGTGGAAAGAGAAATAACATCAGATCAGGCCCTGGAGAATTGCTGGTCCAGCCTGCTCCATGGCAGGGCCAGGAGGAGCCTATGCCAGGGCTGAACCTAGAAGCCAGGGCCTCCCAAGGCCAAGGGGTTCTCACTCACCGACCCCCTTCACCCCCAGTTTCCCCCAGGAAGCCCTTCTCTCCTATGCTGCACCACCACACCGCCATTTCTGGCTGCTTTTGCCCATCCATGAATCTCAGTATCTCTCTACTGGCTGGAGACACCCACTCCAGCCTCAGGGACGACCCCATGAGGTCACCTCTGACCCTGCCACCTCCCACAGGGATATCTCTCCTGGAGCCCAAGGATCCCAGTCCTCCAGCTTGCAGGGGCTCTGAGCTGTGGGGCCCCAGAATTATTGGGATCCACCAGAGTACTTTTGGGGAACCCGAGGCCTGTGGAAATTGGAGGCCACACTGTGGTCCCCCCACTGCAGAGCTGAGCTGAGAGCACTGTATGGGGAAGCCCTGCTGTGTGTGAAGGCTGCCCACCCCAACACAGCCCAGGAGGGCTGGACCCTGCTGGGGCTCTCCTCACTGGCCCGGGCAGGGACCAGCAGCCTCTGGGTCATCTTGGGTCCATCAGGAAGCCCCCTTGCCCCCACCCTGTGCCTGGTGTTCTTTGGCTCCCAGCTCTAACTGCAGGCAGCTGCCTGAGCACTTGGCCCCCTCCCCTAAGAGTAGAACTCGGTACTACTTCCTTCACAGGCTCCTTGACCCTGTAAAGGAAGGACGCCTGGGCAGGTCCCCTGCCCCCTCACACACTGTCCAGAGCAAAAGCAGCGCCTTCGCAAGCGGCAAAGCATAAATATTGGAACCTGGGGCTCATCAGCCCCACAGTGCTGGAGACGCGGCGGATGCGCGTGGCGGTTGCCTGGCAACCCCCTGCCTGCGCGGAGCCCCAGCGCCCACGCAGCCGTCCCTGCCTCCGCTCAGCCCTCCTGCCCGTGGGCTCCAGCTCGCTGGGCGGGGAGGGGGCAGTGGGTAGAAGACACCTCAGTGTCCCCCTGGTCAGGCCTGGGTCTCTGTGCCCCAGCGTGGAGGAGGACAAGGGGGAGGGGGTGACGAAGAGCAAATGGGGACCCTGTCCACCCAGAGCGCCCAGGCCTTGTTGAAGCCTCCAAGTGACCCTGGAGCTGGGGCCTCTTTGCCATCCTCAAAGGAGGAAACGGAGACACAGGGCAGTTGTGCTAATCCAAGCTGTGGCCCTGCTCAGACATTGGACAGCTTTTTTGGGAAGCATAAACCCGATTTTGGACCAGGGGTGATGTGCCCCCTGATCTATGGCTCACCTGTTTGGGTATGAGACCCCAATGGGTGACGTGTCCTGTGGGGGTGTGGGGATGAAGCGCTCCACTGCCCGGGCTCATGAAGGCAACCCCACTGGCACCTGGTGATAGTGGTCATCTGAGGCCACACCACTGGACCAGAGTGGGGCCACAGGTGTCTCGCCCGTCCAGAGGGGCTCTGAGGACAGAGGTGCCCCTCCCTGCCCCAGGACCCACCCACCTGCTCAGGGCTCCCTTGACTCTGCTGACCCTACAGTACTGAGTACCTGCTTGCTCAGCCTCCTGGAACACCCCACTTGGACCCTGGAGGTGCCCTGGGCACAGGGAATATAGAAGTCCCAGCCCCCAGAGAGACAGGAACAAATCAGGTGGCCATGAGCCGACTCAGGAGCCAGCTGATGTGGGGCTGGAGAGGGGAAAGGAGAGGTCACAGAGGACAGGAGGGCTGTCCCATAAGGAGGGGCAGCAGGTACAAAGGCCCAGGGGCAGGGAGGCCAGAGGCTGGGGCAGCTGGGTAGGGTGAAGGAGCTGCTCATGGCTTTGGCCTTCAGTGGTCTTCGAGAGGGGCTGGAGCAGGAAGGAGAGGCCTCTGGGCTGGAGGGTCCTGAACAGCACAGCAAGGGGCCCGCTCCAGGGCAGATCTGGGTGGCCTGCATCAGGAGGCACTTCCAGGGCCCCTACAGAAGGCCCCTTCCCACCTGCAGCCTCATGAGGAGGGGGGTCTTGCTGCCATCATACCAGGAATCACGCTGGCCCCTCCCCCAAGCAAGGCACCTGCCCTGTCCTCCTAGGGACCACACTGTCCACTCTACAGGGTGGTGAGGGAGGAGAGCAGCCTGAGCACTGGCAGATTCTCAGCCCTGTCTCAATCGAGTCCTCCGAGTTGGGGACACATGCCCTGCGGTCCCCCTGACCTCAGGCAGGAGGCTCCACCCAGCTCTCCTTCTGATGTCCGCTCTGCAGGGCGGCCGGGCTGAGCTGTGGTGTCCCAGGTGACCCTGAGCAGAGGTGACCATGGCTCTGGGCGGTGTCTGGATGGAGATGGCTTCCTGCTGTGGGGACCGGGCACCCTCCTGGGGCAGAACAGGCAGTGTCCTGGTCCCGAGAGTCCGCCTGCAGGTCCTCTCATCCCCCGCAGCCAGGGAAGATACTCCCAGTGGCAGCCCTGGGGACCCATGGCCAGCGCAGGTGTGTGGAATGCCCAGCACTCCACTCCTAACAGCCTGGATGGGGCTCTGGGCAGAACCAGAAGTGAGGTAGACCAGTCTCCCCTGGGGCTTGCTAATTAATAGGGAAGCAGGTCTCACACGCCAGGGGACAGAGGGCACCCTCAGCCTGCTCTGAGGCTTTAGCACCTAAGAATCCCTCCATCTCCTCTGCAGAACGCATTGTGGGTTTTGCAGGCGAAAGCTCCGGGTCCTCCTGGCATCCGCAGCACAGTGTCTGGGGATCCGGGACTAATCCTCACCTGGGCCTCTCCAAATGCCACTAATTGGGCCCAGCAGAGAACACCATGCTCTGTCCCCAGTCCCAGGACAGCTTCGTGGAGGGGGTGTGCTGAACCTAGGATGCTGGCCTGCAGGGGGCACGAGGCTGCAGAGGAGGAGGGCTCATTCCTGGGCTGCACCCATACACTCGGGCTGTAGGTAGCAATTTACTGAGCACCTACTGTGTGCAGGAGCCACTGTGCAGCTGCTGCCCCTCCCTGCATGGCTGCGCAGGTTTGGGGAGACCAGACTGTACCATATTGGACAACTTCAGAGAGTGGGCAGAAAATGGGCAGGTTTGGTGAGGTGGGGCTGGCGGTGATTTAGGAGCAGCTCAGGTTAGCCTCTGTGCCTGATCCCCACTCCTCTGTCCCATCCTGCTGCACTGCGGTGCCCCAGCAGCCCTCCACACTCAGGCTTCCGTGGGTTTGGGCAGAGGAGTCAGGGTTGTGGCCATATCCACCCCAGCAGCCCTGCTTCATCCTGCCCCAGCCTTAGCCCTAGTGTCCAGGGCAGCCAGAGCCCAAGTCAGGCTCCTCTGTTGCTGCAACTGTTCCCCTGGCCTCCAGACGCAACTAAGGGGCCAAGGGCTGGGGACAGGCCTCAGGTGCCAGCCTCTGACCATGCCCACCAAGGGTAGCTCCTCCCTCCCTGGCCCCAGAGGGCCCCTCCTAAGCCTGGGGGTCCTTGGGCAGACCTCGAGGGCCCAGCTAACCTGTCCAGAATCAGGCCTTCATGAGGTCTCCCGGGACCCCTGGGGTGTGAGCCTGTTTCTCATCCATAAAACCCACAGTGGTGGGTCATGTGGTGACTTCTGGGTTGTCACCGAGATGCCCTGCCTGGAACCTGGGGCAGCAGACCCAGAAGCCCAAGAGTGGCATCGGGCTCTTCCAGGCCCAAATGCCTGCTGTTTGTTGGAAACAGAGAAATGAGATTTGCATTTCAAGGCCAGCAGCCCTGGAAACCGAATACTATGTTCTGGGATCAGGCTGTGCCTGCCAGCCTGTGGGGAGGGGAGGCCGCCTACCCCAGGCTGTTATCTGCTTAGTCCTCAGGGCCAGGTCAAGGCCCCACCTCCCTAGGGGATGGCTGGGGAGGCAGTGACCTGGGGATGGAACTCAGGGGCACTCTACCTCTGAGCTACACCTAGCTCAGAGCCTACTGTGTGCAGGAGCCCTATTTTTATTTTTATTTTTTATTTTCAAACAGGGTCTCACTAAGTTATGGAGGGCTTCACTAATTTGCTGAGGCTGGCCATGAACCTGTGATCCTCCTGTCTCAGCCTCCCAAGTACTGGGATTACAAGAGTGTGCCACCACACCCAACAGCAATGACCTTTAGAGGTGAACTTTAGAGCCCTGCAGCAGGCTAGCCTGTGCCCCAGTGGGGGTCCGGCCATCCTGCATAGGATGGGGACTCCGTGTCCAGTGCCCTGCAGTTAGTGTGGGCCTCCTTTGCTGCCTCACTGGACACTGCCTCCCCTCCTCCTGGTCCTTGAAGATGGGTAGCTCATGTCCCTGCAGAGTTTCTACAGCCCCTGAGCCCCAGGAAGACAGAGCCAGCCTGTCCATGACACTGCCCCAGCAGCCAACCCAGTGCCTGGCGCACACAGCACACGTTTGTGGAATGAGTGGGAGATTCCAGGAGGCTCGCTCCAGTACATCACAGCCTGGGAGCCCTACTGGACTCTGAGAAGCCCAAGTCCTCATTCTTCCCCCACTTCCCAAGCTGAGCCCAGCCCAGCCCCACCTGAACCCCCAGGAAAGGGCTGGTCCTGCCTCCCCATTCTCCTGCTGTCCAACAGACTTGCTTCCGCCTCAGAGGCTCGCTTTGCTCACTCCCCGCGGCACTGGACAGTCTTCCCCCAAGGGACCAGAGGCACCTCTTGGTTATGGGAACCATGTAAACAGAGGCTCCTCAGGGATCCGGAGACCCCATCCTGCAGGCTCTTGGCCAGGCGGACGGCCCAGCCAGACAGACACACCCCAGGGCCTGTGGTGGCCACAGGGTCCCTTCTGACCCCTGCACCCTCCCAAGGGAAGGTGCCAGGTGGGTCTGGGGGCCAGGTCAGCAGGAGGCCTGCTGTTTAGCCCTCAAGACCCTGAGATCTGGAGGGCTCGGTCTGGGGCATGGCCTGGGCATCAGGTATTGGGGTCTGCCAGTGACTAGGATGAGCAGCCAGGTTGAGGATGCACTTGGATCTATGGGACCCTCTCTGGGCTGTGCTGTGGGTAGGGCGTCAGTGGAGCAGTCCCCCTCCCAGACGGGCCCCTTCTGCTGGGTCGCTGCACTCAGGTGCCTCCATGGGCATTCGCCTGCCCAGCAGGACCCTGGGCCTGGGGCCAGAGGCTGTGTCTGGGGAGCTCTGCCCGCCCTCCGGCCTCCAGCCCACTGGCCCTGGCCTCTGGGCATGAGGTCCCAGGCCAGCCTTGCTCTCATCAGCCTGACGCTCTGAATGGCATCACCAGGCCCCGCCACAGCCGCCCACAAGCTGCTCACCATGGCTGTTTCCGTGGAGACCTCCCCCGCCAGGCCACTCAGGCTCTGTCCAGAGGACAGGACAGAGCACAGCCTCGCGGGGGAGGGGCTGGCCAGCGCAGATTCCAGGTGAAATCTCTGCCGCTGCTTGGGACACAAGCCCAGCCACTACGCCACTTCTTCTTTTTTTTTTTTTTTTTTTTTTTGCGGTACAGGGGATTGAACGCAGGGGCATTCTACCTCCGCGCTACGCCCCCAGCCCTATTTTTTACACTTTATTTTGAAACCGGGTCTCATGAAGTTGCGGAAGGCCTCACTAAGTAGAGAGAGAGAGAGAGATAGGCAGAGAGAGAGAGAGAGAGAGAGAGAGAGAGCGCTGAGGCTGGCTGCGAACCCGGATCCTCCGGTCTCCGCCTCCCAAAGTACTGGGATTACAAGCGTGCACCACCACGCCCGGCCCACTACGCCACTTCTATCCAAGCATCCCCAAGCACCCAGCCTAAGCTCAGCCCAGGACCCCTGTGAGTGCAGCCTCAACAGTACCTCAGGACCCCACCATGGCCCGGAACACTTGCAGCGACAGAAACCAAGTGCACGCCTGTCACCCAGCAGGTCCTTCCCCTGAGGCCATTGCTGTCCACCCCCCACTCAGCCTCAGCCCTGGGAACAGGGGCCACTTCTAACCTGGTATTTTCCCAGAGTTCTCACCTCTATGATACGTGCAGTGAAAAGCTAGCTTTTAAGGGCACAGAGCTCAGGGAGTTTGAAGACTGAGTAGGAGTTTGGTGGACAGAATGAGGAGGAACAATTTTGCCAGAAAGAACCACCAGCAGGTGAGTTTGCTGGTGTGAACCAGAGGGAGTCGTGCTGAACGCATGTCTTTCTCTGTGCTCTCGGGGAGATCTGCTGAGAATCACAGAGCGCTGCCCAAGGGCTCATTACAAGATGCTTCAGAAACCACACCGCCCAGTCTCTCCAGCAGCCACATCCTGACTCCCTCCCCTCGCCCCACTGCAGGTAACTGGGCGGTGCTGGAGCTCAGTATCTGTCACGTTCAGTCACCGTCCAGCTCCAGTCTGAAACCGGGGGCCCTCTGGTCCTGCTGGCGGCTCCCTGTCCTGGAGACCTGCTTTTGAGGAACAATCAGGCAGCCAGAGAAGGCTGAATGGCCCCAAGATAGACACGTGCGCTCCTGACCCCTAGGACGTAGGAATGTGACCTTATTGGAAAAGGGGTTTTTGCAGATGTAATTAAGTTAAGGATCTTAAGACAGGATCATCCTGGATCATCATGGGGATTATCTGAGTGGGCCCTAAATCCAACAGCAGTGTCCTCCCAGGAGGCAAGGGAGGGCACAGACCAGGGAAGACACTGCATGATGTCATGGTGTCAGAGGCGGAGGTGGGAGTCTTGTGGCACTGGCCCAGGGACACCTGGAGCCACCAAAGCAGGGAGAGGCAGGAAGGATCCTTCCTGGGAGCCTGTGGGAGGAGCAGGGCCCCGTCCACACCTTGATGTATAGTTCTGGTCTCCAGGGCAGAAGGAGACTGAGTCTCTGCTGCTTCAGTCCACCCGGTTCATGGCCATTTATCATAGAAGCCACAGGAATCCAGAATGTCAACCTTGCTCCCACTGATGAACAGAGATACCCGCCGCAACCCCCGCCTGGGGTCACCCCCTCCTGTCCACAGAGAAGGCCAATGCTCCCCCGGGACCGGAAGGGGCAGGGAAGGGCCACTGCAGCTTCCTCTCCTTATGTAGTCTGGGGTCCTGACTCTGGCCCCCACTCAGGGCCACAGGACAGGTTTGGGGAAATTCTGTGGGTGTCTGGGGTTCCAGGAATGGGGTATTCACCTCACCTCTGTGATAGCACAAGGGCTTCTTTTTTTTTTTTGTGGTACCAGGGATTGAACCCAGGGGCATTCTACCTCCAAGCTACACCCCCGGCCCTATTTTTTTATCCTTTATTTTGTTTGAAACCGGGTCTCACGAAGTTGCGGAGGGCCTCACTAAGTAGCGGAGGCTGGCCGCAAACCCGGATCCTCCGGTCTCCGCCTCTCAAGTACTGGGATTACAAGCGTGCACCACCACGCCCAGCTAGCACAGAGACTTCTGATCTGCTCCTCCAGGCAGGAACACACAGAGGCTGAGGGCTCCATCCCAGGCCTGGCCCCCACCTCTCAGCCTGGAAGGATCCTGGCAGCCTCAAGCGCTAAGACCTCCACCCCACCCCATACGGCCCTCCCACAGCAGCCCTGGGCAAATCTCCATGCTCCAAGCTCCAGTAGCTTCTTTCTGTCCCATGAGAATAAAACCTGACCCCCCCCACCTGGCATCATGCCCCCCGGCCTTGTTCACCCCCCCCCAGAGCAGATCCCCTCCGTCTTCCAGGGCCCACATGTGTGCCCTCCTACCCCAGGGTTGCTCAGGGGCTGTGCAGGGCAGATGCGCCACATTCGAGCCACCTGCTTTATTCTGAGAGCAGCTTCCTCCATCTGATCAAACAGAGCCATGAGATCAAACAACTCATTAGGAACCTGGCCTGGGGGAGCTCCAGGTGGCAGAAAAGCCCGCAGATCAGCATGCAAGCATGTGGCTGAGGGGACGTGGAGAGGGGCCTGGTGTTGGTCACGTGGGGGTGCAGGGCCAAGGGCACACACAAGTGCAGTCACAGCACCCACATGTCCACCATGGGTGGGGGCCACACAGGGTAGCACCTTCTAGCACATTCCAAGGTCACCTGTGCCGGCCTGTTGCTAAAACCTCCTGGCTCCTCTTTGTCCTTCTGCAGGGCAATCTGAGCAACACAGTGTCTACCCACCAGCTCTGCCTGCCCACTGGGACCAGGGGCTACCCAGGAAGGGAAAGATGGTCCAGGCCACCCCTCACCAGCATGAATGCCAGACACCACTCAAACCAGGCAAAGGGTGCTGCTTGGAAGCAGGCCAGGGCTTGCTGGAAGCCTCAGCAGCCTGGTCAGTGGCCTGGCTTCTGTACTCCTGCTTACAAAACCCAGAAAAGTGTGCACAACAGGACCTGTGTTATCTGGGTCCCTCTACCTCTCAGACCTGCATCCATCACCAGGTGAAGTGAGGGAGAGCAACCTTTGCCCCATCCAGCAAAGGAGAGACCCCACACCACACCTCCCAGCTCACAGGCCCTAGCCTCATGCTCCTCCTGTCCTGTCGCTGAAGCCCTGGGGGTGGCTGTCCCACTAGAGGGACACAGACCCTAGGCAAGGTCCTCAAGGGAAGATTTGAGTTTGAATATTTTCAATCCAGCCAGGTAGTTCTGTTGGCCCTTACCTGGCTGTGTAAATGTACCACAAGCTGGGTGCTCCCTGGGTGAGCCAGCAGCCAGGGTGGTGAGGATCTACCCACCTATGCTCCCATCCCTTCCTTCACCCACCCATCTACCCACCCATCATCCACCCATCATCTACCCATCCACCCATCATCCATCCATTCATTATCCACTCATCATCCATCCATCTATCCATCATCCATCCATCCATCCATCCATCCATCCATCCATCATCCACCTATCATCCATCCATCTATCCACCATCCATTCACCCATCATCCATCCATCATCCATCTGTCCATCCACCCACCCATCCATCCATCATCTACCCATCCATCAATTATCCACCCATCATTCATTCATCTATCCACCATCCATCCATTCACCCATCATCCATCCATTCATTATCCATCCGGCCGTACACCCACCCATCCACGCCTCCATCATCTACCCATCCATCCATCATCCATCCATCATCCACCCAGCATCCATCCATCCATCATCCATCCGTCCATTCACCCACCCATCCATCCATCATCTACCCATCCATCCATCATCCACCCATCATCCATCCATCCACCCATCATCCATCATCTACCCATCCATCCATCATCCACCCATCATTCATCCATCATCCATCCATCATCCATCCATCACCCATCCATCCATCCATTCATCCATCATCCACCCATCATCCATCCATCATCCACCCATCATCCATCCATCACCCATCCATCCATCCATTCATCCATCATCCACCCATCATCCATCCATCATCCACCCATCATCCATCCATCACCCATCCATCCATCTATTCATCCATCATCCACCCATCATCCATCCATCACCCATCCATCCATCCATTCATCCATCATCCATCCATCATCCACCCATCATCCATCCATCCACCCATCATCCATCCATTCATCCATCATCCACCATCATCCATCCATCCATCCACCCATCAATCATCCATCAGTCCATCCACCCATCATCCGTCCATCATCTACCTATCATCCACCCATCTATCCATCATCCATCCATCCATCCATCCACCCATCATCCATCATCCATCTGTCCATCTACCCACCTATCCATCATCTACTCATCATCCATCATCTACCCATCATCCATCCATCCACCCATAATCCGCCCTTTATCCGCCCTTCATCCATCCATTCATCATCCACCCATCATCCATCCATTCATCATCCACCCATCATCCACCCATCTGTCCATTATTCATCCACCCACCCATCATCATCTATCATCTACCCATCATCCGCCCATCATCCATCCATCTATCTATCATCCATCCAACCACCCATAATCCATCCATCCATCAGCCATCCGCCCATCCATCCATCATCTACCCATCCATCGATCATCCACCTATCATCCATCTATCCACCCATCATCCATCTATCATCCATCCATCTATCCATCCACCATCCACTCATCATCCATCCATCTATCCATTATCCATCCACCTACCCATCATCCATCCATCCATCCATCATCCATCCATCCATCCATCCATCCACCCACCCACCCACCCAGCCATCATCTACCCATCCATCCATCATCCACCCACCATCCATCCATCCATCCACCCATCATCCATCCATCCATCCATCCTTCCATTTATCCATCTACCTATCCCTCCATCCTTCCATCCATCCACCATCCACCCATCTATCATCCATCTATTTATGTTGGCTGGGTGTTCCCCTACCGGGCCACCAGACCAGATGAGCAAATGCAGGTCAGCTCTGTCCTTGGGGAGGTTGTGGTCCAGCATCATGGGCGCCTATTTGCTGTCCAGGCCACAATCCTACCCACCCTGTTGGCCCTGACTGAGGGTCCCTGCCTCAGGTTCCTCACCAGCCTCAGCAGGTTTCCTGGGTAAGCCTGGAACCCCAACTGCCTTGGCTCTGTCATCTTGGCCAGTGGTGGAGGAGGGGGATCTATGAGACAGGATCTATCTCCAGGCATGGCCATGTTGTTGCCCCGTAAGCTGATAGGGGTGGGGCAGGCCCAGCTCTATAGGACGGGCTGCCTGTCCTCCCACCTGCCTGTCCCTGGGGACACCATGGCTGAGTCTGACTCCAGCTGCCTCTGGTCCCCTCCTTTTCTGCAGCCTTTGGGCAGCTCCAGGGCGAGACCCCGGGCTGGACTCTTCCAGGAAGGTCAGAATCAAAATGAGGACAGTCCTTCCATAAAAGGCAGGTACCTCGATGTGCAAAGAAGTTGGCCGCAGGGAAGGAAGTGAGTAAATGAAGCTTCCTGAGACCAGCAGCATCCAGGAATCTGGGTCAGGCCCTTCTCCCAGCTGTGCTGTAGCTTCCCGGGCAGCTGGGAGGAGGGCACAGAAGACCACCCAACAGCCAGGTCTCGGCTCTTCCCTGGCTCCACCCAGCTTTCCATTGTTTGCCCAACCCTCCCTCACCAGAAAACACCGTCAGGGTGGCCAAAGCAACCATGTATCCAGGCTCTGGCTGAGCACTTTGCCCCATGAGCCCGCTCTGCACAGAGACAATTACTAAATCCATTTGACATGTGAGGAAATTGAGGCTTGGGGTGAAGTCACCTGCCAAGGTCACACAGCCAGGAGGTCTGTCTGACCTCCCTCCTGAGATCTGCTCTCCAGTGGCCAAAGGAGGCTGGACCCAGATTTGCACATGTCTAGAGGCAGGCAGTGGGTAGCCTGCTCCAGAGCCCACCTGTGAGGCCAGGCTTCCTGACTCAGCGTCTCCCTCCCTGCCGGTTCTCCTTCAGCCCTGGTCACGTCCTGGAGTCCAGCCCCAGACCTGGGATGGCTCCAGGATGCAGCTGTGGTTGGCCTGAGGTGTGGGCTTTTCTCCCCGGTTCCTGGGGTCTGCAAGACATCAGGAGGGGCTGGGCCTGCTCACTTCCTGCGCCCAAAGCTGACATTCCACAGACCCCTGCAGTTGGGCCACCTGGAATGCTCTGTGCAGGAAGCCACAGGGGCCAGGAGGAAACACCAACACCGTAGGTCAAGGGCCCAATGGTCTCTGGCCATGGCAGGCTTCCTACCCACAGGAAGCTGACCCAGCAGAACTGGCCCAGCTCCTCTCCTGGGCCTTGCTGGGGGGGGGGGCCCTAGGCCTCAGGACAGGACAGATAGCTTCATCCCCAGAGGGTCCAAGACGTGCAGGGCGGCACCACTAGTCATGGAGGGACGGTGTGGCTGAGAAGTTGGAGGGCTAGGTGCCCGCCCGGTGCCACACAGCCCACAGCCCTCCTGAGACACCTTTGGGGAAGTGGAATGGGGGAAACTGCCCCTCCTATTCCACCAGGGAGCCAAGGACCAAACATGTCCCAGTTTGGAAGGAAGAATGATGGAAGGAGGGAAAGATAAGGTCTGTGGTTCATCCTTTGTCGGGGGGCACAGGACATTCCTGGATGATCTGACCTGGGTCTAGGCACTCCCCACAATGACACCGGCAGCCTCCCCCCGCCCCAGCCTGAGCCAGCCCGCTGCCGGGCTGGCCGGGAGACAGGCTCTGCACTGGTCAGCCGGAGGGAGCCCCCAGCCCCTGCCGCTGCCCAGAGCCTGTACCTTCCCAGGCGGTGCGTGCAGCCTCAGGACCATCTCCCCGGCGCTGGGCTCCCATCAGCCCGTCCTGTTTAAATATTTAATCCAGTTAAATATTAAACCTCTTCCAAGCCCCAATTACAGTCAGATCGATTCTCCGCGGTGGCTGTGCGGGCCCAGCTGGCGCGCTGCCTCCCCTCCCCCACGCCGGAGCAGCCGGGTTGTGGGGGAGGGGCCGGGGCGTGGGGGCTCCTAGGGAGGGGCCTAGAGGTGGGGGACCCTGGGGAAAGGGCTGAGGCGGAGGGGGACCAGGGAGGGGCCTGGAGGCGGGGGACGGGGCTGGGTGGGGAAGGGGCCTGGGGAGGGACTTGGAGGCAAGGTGAAGCCTGGGGAGGGGCCTGAAGGTGGGGGACCCTGGGGTGGAGCTGGGGTGGGACTGAGGAGGGGCCTGGAGGGGGGGACGGGGAAGTGGTCTAGAGAGGGACTTGGAGGCGCGGGGGGGGGGGATTGGGGAGGGTCCTGGGGGCGGAACCCCGAAGCGGGGGCGGGACCGGGGAGGGGCCTGGAGGCGGGGCTGCCCTGGTCCCTAAGATGCCAGGGCCCCTCTACCTGTAAGCCGCCTCCCAGCACCGCTGTCCAGCACAAACTGGCGGGAGGCGGCATTCTGTCCTTTTGAGTCCCCAAGAGGAACCAGCAGGAACCGGAGAGACAGTCTTGTCCCCCATGGGGCAGGCTGAGCCTCACGGTGTACCCATTTTCCTGGCCCAACCCCACTTGGCTGAAAACCTTTTGGTGGGGTCTCGGTTGGGGGAGTCCCGTTAGAGCCACAGGAGGGGACCCTGAGAGCTAGACCTGTTTTTGTTTAAAACTGCCTTCCGAATTATGAGATATTTTACACGCACTGAAAAGCATGGGAAATTGCGCCCTGGCACCTGCCTCCAGATTAACACAGCGTCCCGTGGCTGCAGGTGTTTGTAAACTTACGAAACTGGTGCGCACTTGATGCGACCTTTTGAGAGTCGTGGTTCTCACTGCAGAGGTGCGAGGCCAGCCAGCAGGCAGCAGCTTGCTGAGATGAGCCACATGTAGCCAAAGCTTTACCCAAAGAATTTAACTCTGCATGCTCTTGATAGTAAGCCCCATATGGCCAACTGAGTCTCACCAGGACCTTGCTGGGCTTTTGCCCATCCTCTGTCCCCGAAGGCTACAGTGCCACCTGGACTTGAGAGCAGCCTGCCCTGGAGCCCCAGCTGCAGATGACGTTCATTAAACTGAAGCTCCTTCACTTGAGCATGAATTGTAAGTTTATGTGATTTATTTTTCAGCGGTGGCCATGTTTAATGAGCAGCTCACTACCGTCCTGAATGTCTGTCCGCTCTCCTCTGAGTCGGCCCCTGCATGGGCTGCATCATCTTGCAGGCACCGGCCAGGTGGCAGCAGGCCTCCTCCACTCCGGCCATGCCCTACCTGTGGAGAGAGAAAAGCCCCTTCTCTCGATGGCTTCTGCCCCCCTTCCACTTTCTATCCTCTGGTGTTTCAGTGACTTGACCAACAGGCTTGAAATCTGGTTGAGGATCCTTCCCTTATTATTCTTTCTTGAAACTGGCTCAGCTGCTCTTGGCTGTCTATTCATCCAGATCAAATCTAGGGTCACCCTATGAAGATCCAAGAAACACCTATTGGAGCTTTGATGGAAACTGCATTGAGCATGTAAATTAATCTGGAAACAGTCGCCCTCCCCACCATATCAAGTCTCCTCATCTGTGAACATCATAGTTCTCTGTGCCTCGAGGGCTTCTTTTATGTCTTTGAAGAATGTGTCTTCTTATTTTCTCTGTACATGTCACGTGCGTCTTCTTTCTGGGGTCTGGTTCTTGCAGCAGAAGCTGGGGTGAGGAAACAAGTCTCAGCCAGGTGTGGTGGCATATGCTTGTAATCCCAGTACTTGGGAGGCTGAGACAGGAGGATCACAGGGTTGTAGCCAACCTCAGCAACTTAGTGAGGCTCTCAGCAACTTAGCGAGACCCTGTTTCCAAATAAAAAATAAAATAGGTCCGGGGTGTAGCTCAGAGGTAGAATGCTCCTGGGTTCCATCCCCAATACAAAAAGAGAGCGAGCGAGCGAGCGAGAAAGAAAGAAAGAAAGAAAGAAAGAAAGAAAGGAAGAAAGAAAGAAAAAGAAACAGGGTCTCTGGGTTTCTTCCTCCATGCTCCGTGGTATGCATAGCTAGGCTAGGGTGCTGCTGGCAGCTCCTTCTCCTTGGTGCTTTGGGGATGCTGTCCCACTGTCTCCTGGCCTCTCATCACTGATGGGAAGTCAGCGGTGTGTCTGCCTGTCGTTCCTTGAAGCCTGCATCTTTCCTCTCTGCTTAGTATGGAGAGCCAGCCGTCTCTGCTTGGGGCCTGCAGCCCCACCTTGCTGAGCCTGCCTGTGAGTTGACTCATATTTACCGTTTGGGAGTCTTGTGTTTCTTGTATCTGAGGGTTCATTGTTCATCAATTCTGAAAAAAATTATCAGCTATAACACTTCAACTATTGCCTCTACTCTTTCTCTTCCTTCTGGAACTTCTAGAGTAGGGCTCGCTAAGTTTTCCTGGAAAGGGCCAGATAGGAAACATCATGAGTTTCGTGGGCCAGACGGTCTCGGCTACAAGCATTCAGCCCTGTGGTCTGGGGTAAGAGCTGCTGTGAACCGTGTGTGGACAGCTGGGTGAGGCAGTTCCAGTGAAGCCAATTTGTAGAAGCAGGTGGGGGGCCCTGTTTAGAGGCATTTTGGACCCATGGTCCAGCCTCCAGGTCTCCCCACTTCCTTCCCATCTTCCATCTCTTGACTTCTCTGTGGCCATTGGGGTGATTTTCACACCTTTACCTTCTAGTTCACTAATTCTCTTATTAGCTATGCCCAATTAGCTGTTTAACCCACTCACTTATTTTCTGGCCTCAAAAATTATAGTTTAGCCGGGCATGGTGGTGCACACTTGTAATCCCAGTACTTGGAAGGCTGAGACAAGAGGATCCGGGTTTGCGGCCAGCCTCAGCTACTTAGTGAGGCCCTCTGCAACTTAGTGAGACCCTGTCTCAAAATAAATTTATTTTGAGACACCAAAAAAAAGAAAAAAGCCGGGCGTGGTGGCGCACGCTTGTAATCCCAGTACTTTGGGAGGCGGAGACCGGAGGATCCAGGTTCGCGGCCAGCCTCAGCTCTCTCTCTCTCTCTCTCTCTCTCTCTCTCTCTCCTTAGTGAGGCCCTCCGCAACTTCGTGAGACCCGGCTTCAAAATAAAGTATAAAAAATAGGGCTGGGGGTGTAGCGTGGAGGTAGAACGTCCCTGGGTTCAATCCCCGGTACAAAAAAAAAAAAAAATTATAGTTTTACTCCCTCCTCCCATGGTATCTTAGTTCTGCCCTTAGGGTTTTGATTCCTACTGTTGCGGGTTTTTCCTAATCTTCAACAGGCTCATTTTCCTTTCCTTCCTTTCTTTTTTTTTTTTTTGTGGTACTGGGGATTGGACCCAGGGGCATTCTGCCTCTGAGCTATACCCCCAGCCCTATTTTATTTGTTATTTTGACACAGGGTCTCACTAAGTTTCTCCATGCTGGCCTAAAACCTGCAATCCTCCTGTCTCAGCCTCCCAAGTATTGGGCCCCATTTCCTTCATTTGACATGGTATCCACTCAAATTCCGGGACTTGCAGCCCAGCTGGCTCTCATTCATGGTGGATTGTTTCCTTGTGAGTTTGACTCCAGCAGGAGAATCAGGTGGCCTGGGCTAGAAGAATGTCCCTCTGAGAAGCTGCAATGTCACATCTGCCATGGCCCTGAGGTTTTGCTGGCCTGGAACCAATTCCTCTATGAATTTCTCAGATGGAGGCCCGACTGAGTTTCCCAGGGACCCCCTTTCTCTCCCACTTGGAGGATGGGGAGGGGGAAGACAGCTAGTGACCGAGAGTGGACCTTTTCCAGGCTGCCCTACCTCTGAGGACCCCAGTTCCAGGCCTTGACCCATGTCTATACTCATCAACACCCCAATCCCAGTCCAAGGCAGCCAAGATGCAGAAGCCAAGTCAGCTTCTCGGCTTCCATGCCCTTCCATTTACACCCAGGGAGGACGTTTGCCACCATTGAGCCAGCATTTCTGGCATTTCTGAGTGCCACTGGGGGTGGATTTCTAGGTTGAACTTTTCTTGTTACTGCTGTGGCTGTGGGCATTCCTGGGTGCATCCTAGTACATCCCTGCAAAGCCCTGAGCCCTGGCCCGGATTCCTACTGAAGACCTGCAGGGGCCAGGAGTCCTCATCTGCAGGCATGTCCCCAACAGCCAAGTGTGTCCCCAGGGACTCAGTAAGCTCCGTGCTGGTCCTGGAGGAGGTGTTAAACATGATGAGGCCACTGTCCACTGTCTACGTTCCAGCTAAGGCAGAATGAAATAGGGAGGGAGGGAGGAGACACCGGTCCTGGCAACACAAGGAGGTCATCTGCCAGGTGGCTGCGGCGGCTGCTGGTACAGCGTAAGGAAGTGGCGACAGAGGAGATCCATACATCGAGCGAAGGCTTTTCCCTGGGGATGCCTGTGCAGCTCCAGGCCCTGGGCCAGGGCCACAGACGAGGCTTTGTGCACGGGCCTGTGAACGAGACTGAATGGGGCCAGGTCTCCACGGACAGCCAGCGTGGGCAGAGGACGGGCTGAGTAGGGAGGAGGATTCAGGGGCGGGGGTAGGGGGGATCAGAGTTGCTTCCTGGTGGTGGGAAGGTGAACTGCCACCACAGGCAGGGCTGGGCCTAGCAAGAATCCTGGAACTGTCCCCATCCTGGAGCCACAGTGGGTGATACACCCACATCCTCACCCCATAACCTGTGAGTGTCACCTCATTGGATAAAAGGTCTTTGTAGATGTCATTAAGTTAAAGATTTTCAGGTGGATCATCTGGGTGGGTCTTAAATCCAGTGACAGTGTCCTTATAGGAGGGAAGAAGTGGAGGGGGAAGGCTGTGTGAGGAGGGGGGCAGAAGCCGGGCGTGTTGGTACATGCTTGTAATCCCAGTACTTGGGAGGCTGGAAAGAGGATTGCAGGTTCAAGGACAGCCTCAGCAAGTAGCAAGACTCTCAGCAACTTAGCGAGACCCTATTGCAAAATTAAAAAAAAATAAATAAAAAAGGGGGGGACAGAGGATGGAGCTCTGCGGCCACAAGCCAAGGGACAGCAAAGACTACAGGCCACACCAGAAGCAGGAAGAAGCAGGAGGGGTCCTTCCTCCAGAACCACAAGGGAAGACACTGTCGTTTTAAGTACCCAGCTGGTGGCACCTCATGGCACTGCAGGGCACTAACACCGGGAGCTTCTAAGGGCCCAGCTTATGGGTGCTGAGGCTAATGAGTTTGGAACCTCACCACAGGTCCAGGTCCTGTTTCACACACTAGATTCTTTCAAGGTTCAGGCAACCCGGAGGGGTGCAGCAACTGTTGTCCCATTTTGTGGAGGGGAAAGCCGAGGCTCAGAGCTTAGCACCTTGTCCCAGGTCACCGAGACTGCATCAGGTCTTGAACTTGGGTCTCTGGCCTCCCCACCGCACAGAGCTGAGACCCCTGCAGCCTGCTGGGGAGAGGGGACTCGATCATCTAATTCCAGGATGGAGGTGCGTCCAGCTGCCCGAGGCAAGGTCAGCCTGCAGAGATGGACATGTGGGTTCTGATGGCCAGGTGGTCAGAGTCAGGAGCCTCCCTGCCTCCCCCTGAGCCCTCCCTGACAGTGGAAGGAGGAGCCCCACTGGCACTCAGCACAGGTGCCTGGCCGGGGCTCCGGGGCACACTGCCCCCCCCATCCTCCGCTGCTGCAGCTCCAAGCTAGACCAGAGTGGTGGTCCCCAGATGAGCTCCTTCCTCTGGCTGGGCCTCAGTGTCCCCAACAGGGAAATGAGAGACCAGCTTAGCACCTAGGGGCTGAGCAGGTGGGGTGGGCAATAGGGAGGGTGAGGCTTGTGGATCAATGGGCTCAACTGTCCCAGGAGGGAATGGCCCAGCTCCATCTGTGCTGCCTTGTCTTGTGATGGTCTGTATAAGCATGGAGCAGGCTCAGAAGCAGGTGCTGGGGTGGCAGGGTCCCCTAGGCCAGAGGGCCTCACAGCCCCCACTCTGAGAGTTGCTGATCCAGAAATCTGGAATTGTGCACATCTCTTGCCCAGGCCCCTCCCTGCCTATCTCGGGCTCAGCTTTGCTCTCCCCACCTGCAGGAGAAGGAAGTGAGGCGGCTGACAGAGTGCAGTGAGAGGATGTGTATGGTCTGGAGTCAAAACATCACCAAGAACTCACTGTGCTGATGCAGAATCCAGGGCCAGGGCGGCCTGGGGGCTCCGGCTTGATCCCAGAAGGGCAGGCGGGCTGAGCTGCGAGAGACCACTGCAGCACCACCAGCAGCCTGCGGCGGGGTCACCATGCTCCACAGGCCTCTCTCCTGTGTCCAGCACACGCAAGCTTTTCTCTTTAGACTCTCTTTAGTATTTAAGAGAATTTCACATATAGTGATGTATAATTCAGCATCCAATTCATTGAATAGGGGTTATTATTTGTGTGTGGTATTGAACCATTCTACCTCCGAGCTACACCCCTGCCCTATTTTTAAAATTTATTTATTTATTTATGGCACTGGAGATTGAATCCAGGGGCATTCTATCTCCGAGCTACACCCCCAGCCCTATTTTATTTTTTTTTATTTTGAAACAAGGTCTCACTAGATTGATGAGAATCTCACTATTTGCTGAGGCTGTCCTCAAACCTGCAATAATCTTGTCTCAGCCTCCCAAGTACTAGGATTACAAGCATGCACCACCACACCTAGCTTTATTATTATTTTTTTATATTTTGAAACAGGTCCTCACTAAGTTGCTGAGGCTGGCTTAAAACCTGCAGGCCTCCTATATCAGCTTCCTAATTACTGGGATTACAGGCATGAGCCACCACACCCAGCTGCCTTGCCAGTCTTTGTGTGTGTGTGTGTGTGGGGGGGTGTACTGGGGATTAAACCCGGGGGTGTTCTACTTCCAAGATATACCCCCAGCCCTATTTTATTTTATTTTATATTTATTTATTTATTATTTATTTTGTGGTACTGGGGATTGAACGCAGGGGCATTCTACCTCCAAGCTATACCCCCAGCCCTATTTTTTATTCTTTATTTTGAAACAGGGTCTCACTAAGTTGCGGAGGGCCTCACTAAGTAGCTGAGGCTGGCCACAAACCTGTGATTCTCCTGTCTCAGCCTCCCAAGTACTGGGATTACAAGCATGCCCCACCAGGTTTGGCTTTATTTTTTATTTTGACACACGGTCTCACTAAGTTTTAGAGGGCCTCCTGAAATTGCTGAAGCTGGCTGCAAACCTGCGATCCTGTCTCAGCCTCCCAAGTACTGGGATTATAGGCGTGCGGCACCACGCCTGGCTCTTGCCAGCCTTTTAAATGTGTGCCATTCAAATAGCGGTGAAGCAGGATCTCACTGGGTTTTTTTGTTTGTTTGTTTGTTTTTGTATGTGTGCTTTTGTTTTGTTGTGGTACTTGGGATTGAACCCAGAGGCATCCTTTCTCTGAGCTACATCCCCAACCCTATTTTATTTTTTTATTTTGAAACAGGGTCTCACTAAATTTCAGAGGGTTTCTCAAAGTTGCAGAGGCTGGCCTTGAACCTGCAATCCTTCTGTCTCAGCCTCCCAAGTACTGGGATTACAAGCGTGCACCACCATGCCCAGTTTTCATGGGGTTTTATTATTTATTTATTTATTTATTTATTTTGTGGTATGGAGATTGAACTCAGGGGAATTCTACCTCCAAGCTATACCCCCCACACCCTATTTTTATTCTTTATTTTGAAACAGTCTCACCAAGTTGTGGAGGGCCTCACTAAGTACCTGAGGCTGGCCTTGAACCTACAATCCTCCTGTCTCAACCTCCCAGGTACTGGGATTACAAGTGTGCGCCACCACGCCCTGTTTCTCATAGGGTTTTAATGTGCGACGTTGAACATTTTTCATTTGCTTATTCACCATCTGTGGAATCTTTGGCGACACGTCTATTCCAATCTTTTGACCATTTTCATATTGGTCTGTTTGTCTTTTTAATTCTAATAGTAGCAGTTCTTCATCTGTCCCTGGGTGTCCTCAGAGCCAGACTGCTCTTGCCACCTGCTGGAGGTTAACCCTCCAGGGAGCAGTTCTGAGCTCAGGGTTGGAGCCTGCTGCAGTTTGAAACTCCTGATATCCTGTGTTCCCTCTCCAGGGAAGGAAGGTGTCCCTGGCAGGGATGGTGGCCATGCTGGGGTTGACCGCAGGCTCCCTGGCAGCCACTGAAGTGGGGACAGCCAGCGTGTGCAGTCCAGAGCACCGGCTGGCCACAGTTCTCTGGGCTGACCGTCGGCATCTCCCCTGTTGGGCGCGGCCCTCCCTTCCTGAAAACCGTCAACTGTCTGTAGAGCAGCTCAGGCGGCCATGGAGTGAGCCAGTATTAAGTGGAATCAACAGAGCATTAAACAAGCACAAATGATTTACAGTAAATTATGTCAATGCTGCGGAGCCTCAAGCGAGGCCAAGGAGCGGGCCTCGGTGGTGGCCCCGCGGGCACACACATCTGCCACCGTGATCTGCTGACGCTGCAGCTGGGGGGTCTCCAGGAGCCGCCTCATTACTGCTGGGAGGGGGCGTCCCCAGGGAGGCACTGTTCAAATATTTGGCAGTTGACGACTTAACCCAGTTAACTGTAAAGATAAAACCATCCCCAGGGGTGGATTTGCAGAAGGGACATGAGTCAGAGAAAGGCGGCCTCACCTCCCAGGCTGCAGCCCTGTGCCCCGCTGACCACTGCCCATGACCTTGGTCCCAGCCCTCCACCTGCCACCAGGGGTTCTGGTCCTGCCTCCTGTTCAGTCTCCACAACAAAAACTATAGTGCAGGGGCCACCCCAACACCCCCGAGGTCCCAGGAGTCTCTGCACAACTGTTCCCTATGATGCCACCCCACACCTGCCTGAGCAGGTCCCTCAGATGACTCTGGGCTGTGGCAGCACTCTCAGGTCATGACCCACCCCCAGATGGCCCCTGTTGGTCTGAGGGTCTCTGCCTGGCTGGGCACCTGGGGTAGGAGGAGTAAAGGAACTGGGGCTGCATGTGGACCTGTATTTCAGGGACATCCCAGGTGTATGTGTCACCTCTGGACCCTGAGGGCTGGCAGGGTCTGGGGAGACAGATGCTCAGTCTCCAGGGGTGGGGCAGGGGAGGAGGCAGCAGTCTGACCTTGACCGGGGACCTCTCCCAGAGAAAGGAGCCCCCAAGGCCCAGAAGGCTCTGGCAGGGGATCTGCTGGGCCCTTCCTGTCCGCAGAGGGGGCCGCCAGGGCTATGGGCGGGAGAGAAGGGGCCTGCCGTCTGTCTGAGCTTTCCCATAGCCCTGAGCTGGAGTCCCATGTGTCCACCTCCTGCCTGGCCAGCTGTTGCTACAGGGGCGTCCCTCCCCTCAGGGCCTCAGAGACCCTGAGGACCCCAGGAGACAGGCTGAAGGCTCTGCTCTTTCTGGAGCCCAAGGAAGGAGCCCCCCGCCAAGCTGACAGGCTTACCCCCAGAGGGTCTGGGGATCTGTTCCCCCCTCAGCCTGTGAGCATTCAAGTCCGATCCCTATTCCTCACTATTGCCTTCAGGATTCATTTAGAGGGTGCTCTGTGGTGTATTCAGAGTGGTACAACCATCCCCCAGTCCTCTCACACCGCCAAAAGAAACCCCATCCGTCGGCGGCCACCCCTCCCCTCCCCCGCAACCACCAATCTGTGTTCTGTCTCCCTAGATTTACCTATTCTGGAACTTTCATATAAACAGAATCATGTCCTTCTGCATCTGGCTTCTTTCACAGGGTAGAATGTCATCAAAGTTCATCCACACACGGGTTCTTCATTCCTTTTTATGACCAAATAATATTCCACTGTATGGATAGACCACAGTTTATCTGTTTGTCTGTTGGGCATTCGGTCGTTCCCACCTTCTGGCTACTGCACAGAGTGTGTTATGGATGTCTGCATACAAGTTTCTGTGTGGACATGCACGTTAATTTTCTTGGGCTGGGTCCTACAGTAATTCCATGTTGAATTGAGGGACTGCCAATTCATCACTCTCCATTTGATGCAAAACTTTTTTTCCAGAGGAGGAGATTTCATTTCATTTCACCCAAGGCCACATGGCCCGGAAGTGATGGAGCTGGAATTGGAATTCAGGCCATGTGTCTATAGAGCCTGAGAAAGGCCCGGGGCCTCCTCCCTCTGCTGCCTTCAGGTGACCCCTGGGCCCTCGCCTGTGCTGCACAGCCTGTCTTGGGCAGGGAAGGGACACCACTCAGGCCACGGCTTCTTCCCAGTCCCCAGGGCCAGGCCTGGGATAGAGGGCTGTGCTGCCCAGCCTGTCCAGACACAGCCAAGGTGAGAAAGGGAAGAAAGGGCACGTTCCTGATGACACAACAGGGGCCCCCGGGGACACCACTGAGTACGTCCTCCACCTCCCCCTGCTGGAGAGGGCAGCACGACCCTCCGTCGATATTGGTACAGGTTTGATCATTTAACACTCAAAACTTTTTTTTTGTACTGGGGATTGAATCCAGGGGCGTTCCACCTCTAAGCTGCACCCCAGCTCACAGCAGCAGATTGGGATGGCCTCCCGGTGACAATGGCCTGCTCACAGGTAGCAGCAAGGACACCAGAGCCAGCTGGGAGAAGGGCCCCTGCCTGGGGCCACCATAGCAGCCCAGTCTTGGGTCTGCCATGACGAGGGTCTGTCTGTCTGGCCCTTGTCCCAGTCCGGGCAGACCAGCTACTGAGCCGGGCTGGGTGAGTCCAGGCCTCGCCTCTGCTCCCTCGGAGGCAATGCCTGCAGCTGCTCACCTACTGGGGGACCCCTTCACCTGTCTGAGCCCCAGTCACTCATCTGATGAGCATGTCCTGTCCATCCACCTAGGACTGGCACCTACCTGGGGTCATGGACAGAACATTGCTTGTGACAAGGTGACCACTCACAGGAAGCCACTTGGGGCCTGCAGACAGACAGGGCCCGTTGGACAGCGAGGCCAGGAAACGGGTGGAGGGCGCTGCATGATCACAGGGTGGAGCAAGCTGGGGCCTGGAAGGGCCAGCTAGCCAGGAGGTCTGGGGTCTGAAGAGATAGCTGGGGAGGACTGGCAGGAGACAGTGTCTGGAGTGGGTCCACACCAGCCCCAGAGGCTGTGGGCTCAGCCAGAAGCTCAGACTCCACCCATGAGTGCCGGGGTTGCCACGTGGGTGTGTGGAGGGGATAGGGCCACTGGAGAGGGCAGGAGGCCACAAAAGCCGGAGGTGGGGGGGCTACAGCTGGTGGGGGTGAGTGCCCTGGAGGCCGAGCAGTGTGGGTGGGTGGGGGTGGTGCTGAAGTTGCCCCCTACTGAGATGGAGGGGCCCTGGGGGCCTGCATGCCTCCAGCTGACTACTGCCCACCAGGTGGAGGGGCTCCTGATGCCCAGGCTCACGGTCACCACCTGAGCACCCGAGTCCTTCCCCTTCCTGCTGGCCATGGTCCAGGGCTGCCTGCTCCCCCCCCCCCAGATCTCGTCAAGGGAAGGCTCTGCCCTGAACAGAGAAAAAGAAGAAAACAGCAAAAAGCAGAACCAAATTTTCCAGAGGCCTGGAGGATTTAAAACACACATCTGAACACTCTGTACAGTTTAATTAAACAATTTTAATGCCAATTTCCAAGTTGTCCTATGCTCGTCACTGACATTCCGTCTCGGCGATGGGCGTGTGCTGCGCTTGCTCTCAAGTGGTTTTCTCATCTCATATCCGTTTATTATCTGCTTTTCGTTTCCTTCCCGATGGCCAGTCTGTGTCACGTGGAGGTGGCTGTCCCGCTGCTACAGCGGCGTGAACTCGGGTCTCAGGTGCATCATCCTGGTCTGATGGGGGTTCAGGTGTGGCCAGAGGCCCCGTGTGTGGCCAGTGGTGCCGGTGCTGAGGGATGACAAGCACACAGAGTGAGTATCCACCTAGGGACACGGAGGACATTTCTGGAAGGTCCTCTGAGAGCTTGGTGGAGTGGGAGGAGAAGGGGAGGGGTGGGAGGATGTCCCCCACCAAGACCCCAGGTGGAAAATGTCCTTCTGGTTTTCTGTACATGGGCCATAGGATGCCTGCTGGCTACAGGCTACAGATGCCTTAAAAAATGTGTTTCAGAAGTCTGGGGCCCTTTCCCCTCTGTAGACATCTAAGGGCAGAGCATGACAAAGCAGGGCGGTGGTGGTCACACTCAGAACACCAGACAGCTGACAGCAGGAGCCACGGGGCCATGTCCTCCCCTCCCTATGGGTGTCCTAGGCTCTCTCTGGGTCCTCCCATTCCCCAGCACTCTTCTGCTTGCCCCAGGGCCTTTGCATGGGGGCCCTCACTGCTGGAAAGAGTCCTGCTCTTCTGGCCACCCTCCTGTCCTCCAGGAGGTCTATCTTGGCCTCCGAGACACTTAACCGGGTTGGTAAAGGTTTTCTTCCTCAATTCATGTACTTGTTTTTGGCCTGCCTCCTGCCTGGAACAAGGCTCCTGGGGACAAGGACAGGGTCTGCAGTGTTCACCACAACTGTACCTCCAGCTCCACCCAGGGCCTGGCACACTGTCAGCCCCCAACTAGTATCTGTCCAGCAAATTGCCAACAGCGACCAGCAAGACACTGGGGCTTCACCTTAACTTTTAATGAAATGTTGAGGAAAGAGTCGGGGGTTCCAAGTGACCCCTGATCAGGATCTTCTTTAGCTTTCCTGCTGGCCACTTGGAGCTTCCCTCCAGGCTGTGTTCCATGTCCTGGGCCCTCCCAGGTCCTCCTCAGTGGCTGGGGCCTTAATTGCTCTTTGAGGACCTTAATTACCAGTAGCAGCCATCCACCGCTAAGTAGTGGCATTAAAATAGAGTAAATGTTTTCCTCTTCTTGAAAAGTTCACATATACAAGAGGGGGTGCTGCTAAGCTGCGGGCAGCCCACACGCCTGGACCTACACCCTGTCAGCCATGGCTCCTGCCGTCCACTACCTTCTCCATCAGCAAAGTAGTGCGTTTCCCGGCAGCCACACCATCCTCCCTGTGCTGCAGTGCCAATGGGAACCAGGTGGGAAGCCAAAGCCGCCAGGGCCTCTCCAGGTCTGGGGACCCCAGGTGGACCCTGGCTATGAACCAGTCCCAGCATCTGGGCCAGAACGGAAACTGGCTCATGTGTGTGTGTGTGTGTGTGGGGGGTTCTGCCAGGGCCTGGGGAAGGGCTGTGGAAGGAGCAAGAAAGAACCCCGTTGTGGGGGCACACATCTCAGGCAGGGCTGGGGTCCCGGAGGCAGGGAGGAGTTAGGAGCTTTGGCAACAGCCCCTCTCCGCAGACGCCCCCAACCCCTCCCCCCCACCCCCCGCCAGGGGCCCACTACCCCTGGCGTCTGAAGGGACCACCCTTCCCGACCCAGAGACGTGCTCCCAGGGATGGGGTGGGCTGGGTAGGCCTTGCTAGCCTGGCCGGGAACAGGGTGTCCGGGGAGTCCCCTCCAAGCCAGCACTCTTCCAGCAAGACCCCTGGCGGGTCTCGGTCCCCACGCGGGAGGGGGATGGGTGCGGGTCAAGTTTGCAGAAACTGCCCGTCTGTGTGGGGGGCTGCAGACAGAGCGCCCGAAGCGCCCTCATGGACACTTGGCGACGCGTCGCGCCCCAAGCCGCCCCCATGCGCCAGCACACACGCGATCGGGCACACCCAGGACACACGCGGTGGGGGAGGGGCACGCACCGCGCAATCACGGCCACGGCGTGCCTCCCACGCCGCCGGACCCCGCCCCCTCGGCCGACCCTCTCGGTAGGGGAAGGGGCGGCGCGCCGGGCGTGGTGGGGGGGCGCCGGCTCGGAGCCCCTGCAGTGGGGGCGGGGAAGGACGTTGGCGCCGCTCCCCGCGAGCGCCCTCTGGTGCTTCGCGTGCCTCGAGCTGGAGGGTGGGGGAGCGCTGGGGGGCGCGGGCGGGGTCCACCAACCCCCGACCTGGGGCAGGCGGGTGCCGACCGCGTCGGGGTAGGGGTCGTCGGGGCGCAAGCATCCGGGATGGAGCAGAGTCGGCCCTGCCGGCGCCCCAGCCCGGGTACCCGCGGGGCGCCCCCGGCCCGACTCGGCGCCGCCCCCCAGCCCGCCCCGGCCGCGCTGGCCCCGCCCATGCCGCCCCCGCCGCCCCGCCCCCGCCGCCGCTCACTCCGAAGTTTCCTGCGCTGCGCGCGGATGGGCTCGGGGCTCGCTCGTCGCCTCCCCGCCCGGCCGCGCCCCCGGCCCGCGCCTACCCCGCGTGCGCCCAGCCGTCCCCTGCGCCCGGCCGTCGTCGCTGTCGCTGCCGGGCGAGCCGGAGCCGCGGCGGAGCCGGCACCGGGTGGGCGGGGGGCGCGGGCCGGGGCGGCGGTACTGGCCGCGGGCCGGGCGCCGGGCTGGGTCGGCGGTGACCGCGCCGCCCGGGCGATGCCCGCGGGGACGCCGCCGGCCGCCGGAGCGAGGTGAGACGCGGCGGGGACGCGCTCCCACTGCACGCCCGGGACCCGCTCAACTTGGGCGCAGCGGACGGGGAGCCCCTCGGCACCCGCCGCCCCGCGCCTCGGCGGTGGGGGTGGGGCCGCCAGCCCTCGCGGGAGGGAGGGGGCGGGCGGGGGCGGGGGGCGCATTTGTCTCTAATAAGGAAAGACAAAGACATCCCGGCGGCCGCGGCTGTTCCCGCAGCTCCGCTCCGCCCGAGGCGGGGCGGGGGCGTCATTTCTGGGCCCGGGTCACCGCCTGCCCTTCCTCCGCAGGTGCTGCCCCCCGCCACCATGACCGAGGGCGCGCTGGCCGCCGACGAGGTTCGGGTGCCCCTGGGCGCGCCGCCCCCGGGTCCTGCAGCGGCGGCAGGGGCATCCCCGGCGAGCCCTGGGACGCCGGGGTGCGAGGTGGAGCGAGGGTCCGGGGCCGACGGGTCGACCCCCGATAGCCCAGCAGCCGAGCGCGGCGCGGACCTGGGCGCCGACGAGGAGCAGCCTGTCCCGTACCCGGCGCTGGCGGCCACCGTCTTCTTCTGCCTCGGGCAGACCACGCGGCCACGCAGCTGGTGCCTCCGACTGGTCTGTAACCCATATCCTTTCCGGGCCGGCGGGGCGCGGGGGTCTGGGGGGCGGGACCCCCTCCGCGTGCGCCCTCGTGCGTCCTGGCTGGTTGGACCCGGTGCGGGGCTGGCGCCCGGGGGAGCAGGGCAGGGGCACGAGGGCAGCTCTCTTCCAAGAGAGGTAGCCAGTGGGGAGTGGGGGCAGTGGGGGCGTCTCTTAGGACGCGCACGGGGTGTCCGGGTTCAGAGCCCACTCGGGACAGGAGGCGGTTGGGAGAAGCGGCGGCTTGCCGCCAGCTTGGAGGGGAGCTGGTAACTCCTGTGCCCACGGTGGAAGCCAGGATGGGAGTCCATCTCCCGGGCTTTCTGAACCTCTGGTCTGAGGCAGGACCCTCGCGGGTGAGGGGGAGACTGGAAGGGACTGGAGTAAGCGGAAGCAAAGTTTTCCACCTGAGCCTTCCACGCTCCTGTTCGCCGCGGGAGACCCGTGGGGGCTGTGCGCGGTGCAGGGCTGTCGCCGGTCCTTCTCCACGGAGAGGCGGTGGTGACGGTGGTGACGTTGGTTGAGAACTCGATTTTCCAGGCTGAACTCCGTGCCGGGGCTGATTTAAGTCATGCGCAGCTGGGGGTGGGGGCTGGGAGGCAGCCAGCACTGCGCTGTGGAGCCCCTTCCAGCAACCCTTTTTTCCCAGCCCCTTCCCTGGCCCAAGAGGAAGGGTCTGTTTCTGGCCACAAGGGCATAGAGTTTCAGAGAAGGTTCCAGAACAGAGTTGGGTTCAGGCCAGGGGCATTTCTGGGTTGCCAGTGGAGGTGTGGTGGCCCTAGCAGGTGGCCTTTGGGGATGGTCTCAGGCTCTGAGGGGGGCCTTGCCCCTGCCTGGTGTAGCTTGGTAGGAGGAGCTGGACTGTGGGTGCATCCTCCCTCCAGCCCTGGGTGGGATGGGCCGCCTGCCTCAGGAGAGGGCTTGCTGGTGTGCTCATAAACTTAGCTTGTCATAGTCAGACAAGTAAAATGAGCAGTGTATGTATATGTTTCCCTACCTTGTGTGTTTAACTGTATAAATATTAAGTACAAAAGAGGCGTCTGTACCAAAAAAAGTAATAAAGCCAGTGTTTCTCTTCCGAATCCAAACACTGGGTGAGTTGGATCCGTCTCTGCTTGGATAGCAGGCTGTGGTGGTCCAGGACAGCGGTGGAGGCCTGCCTCAAGGCCGGCTCTGCAGCCCCAGAGTGGCGGGTGTCCTCTGCACAGGAGCAGGGCTGAGCTTGCAGGGTGGCTGTAGTTCTGTCTGCTCTACAGAGTGAGATTGAAGATGATGAGGCCGCTGGCTTGGTGGGGAGTTGGCATGGCTGGGTGTAGTGGTGGGCACCCAGGCCATGCTGGCTGGGTTAGGGATGGGACTGGAGCCCTGGGGGTGGGACTGAAGCCAGCCCTGTGCCAGCGCCACTTTCGTCATTTCCAGGCATGTGCAGACCAGATAGAGGAAGAGCCCCAGGCCTGGACTCTCTCTCCTGACAGCCCGGGCCTGCTGCTTGCCACTGAGGAGTCTTTGAGCCTGGCCTTGGTGTTCAAGACTGGTAGTGTCCCCAAGGACTTCCTAACAGGTTGTTTGTGTTACCATGTGCAGGAAGGCGGGGCAGGGTGCTCACGCAGATGGGGAGAGCCCTCGGGGGCTGAGGGCTCTGGCGCTGGCAGTGCCATGTGGCTGGAGCCTGTCCCTGAGCTCCTTCTTGACCTGAAAAGGATGTCCTCAGCCCCAAGAGGGACTCAGGTGTTACAGGTCTCACAGAGACATTGGAAGGTGCTGGACACCTCTCAGCCAGGGAAGAGGGCCAGCATGTCCCTGCAGGTGGGGCCCTGTTGGGATCTTCTGTGCTCTGACAGCAACCCTGGCTTGGAGCTGCTGGCTCCCCAGGAGGCCCTGCTGTGCCCTCCACCCTCCCTGCCATGGGTCCTTGGGGCACAGTTTGACTCTCTCACCCTAGAACACGGTGACTTGGAGGTGTCATAAAGGGAGCTCAGCTCCCAGAACCACTTAACTCGGTCAGTCCTGTTGGAAGCCCTGCATCTGTCTGGCTCATCGGGGGCCCCCTGCCACATGGGGGCAGGCCTGACCCCCAGCAGGTGCCAGGCCCCTGTGTAGAAGCATGCATCCAGGCCTGGGGAGATCCTAAAATAAGCTGGCAGCCTGGACAGGTGGGGGTATCGGCTTACTCGGGGAAGCCCATGTGGGCTGCGTTCCGAGGCTCTTCAGATTCCTGGGCGTCAGGAGGGGGTGGCTTTGTATGAGGCAGGGGAGCCGTGGGCGGATGGTGTGGCCAGAGTGTTGCCAGGAACTGTGGAGTGTCCTGCAGCCGAAGGGTGCTTCCCAAGGCCTTGGTCCCCCCCTGCAGGTGGACCTGGTCTTGGCAGGACCCTTTGTTCTTCCTGCAGAGCGTAAACCTAGGGAAGGTGATCTGCTTTGCTGAGGGAACCTGTACTCTGGGAAGCAGCCCGCGGCTCCTGGGCCGATGCGCCCAGCGGACACTCACCAGCCTGAGCTGGGCTTCCATTGGCTGTTGACACGCAGGGAAAGACATTTTTTCAGTCCCAGACCATTCCAGAAGCCCCAGATAGATGGACTCAGCACAGATGTGCACACGCGTTTCGCTCTTGCCTTGAGGGGGGGCTCCCATCCGTGGCAGAGGAGCCTCCAAGGACGGCCCATGTGCTTATTGATTTATTTTGCTCTTTAAAAATACAATCGTGCTGGAACTTTTGGGCTGAGCGCTGTTTCTCCTACACAGGCTTATTTATAGAGGGAGGTGGGTGGGATCCGAGTGTTGTAGCCCGCTCAGCTGGGTTACGTTCTGCCCCGGCTCCCCTGGGCTCCTGACTTCCAGCATGCCTCCCGGTTGTTGCAGCTGCCAGGGGTCCCAGTGCCTGGCAGGTGGGGCCTCTGGGCTTGCAAGGAGGTTGGGAAGGGTCCCGGATCCGTCCTTGTGAGCACTGGGAGTGGGCTGCGGGCATGTAGGACTGGAAGGTGGCTGAGGGGGCCTGGGGCTGGCCAGATCCTGTAGGAGGATCCCCTTTAGGATGCACCCCCAGGTCAGGCACCAAATGCCCCATGTCACTGGGCTCTGAGGGCGAAGGACACGCCAAGGTCACCAGCAGCTGAAGGGCAGAGTTGGATTGAGTGCAGCCTGGAAGTCCCCACATTTGGCACATCTCGGGCTGGACAGACCTAAGTACGTCCTCATGATGTCTCTGTAAAATCAATGCTTTGAGCCGTTGGGCTGCCCCGTGGTGGCTGCCAGCACCCACGCTCATGGTGGGGACTCAGCACTGGTCTGGAGAAGGCTGGTCACGGCCCTGGCCTGCTGCCTGTGCTCTGAGACCTGCTCATCTTGGCAGTGTCGAGACATCTAGGCTAGCTCTCAGGGCTGCCTCAGTTGCTGAAGGTTGCAGGACCTGTCTCAGGAGCTGTCCTGAGACTCCTGGGCCTGAGATGGGAACAGGACACTCAGGAGGGTGAGTTCCCCAGGCTGGAGTGGCATCCTTTGTGTCTGGAACCTTGCCAATCCCTCACTGGTTTCCTTCATGGGTTCCAGGACCCCAAAACTTGTCCCCACCCCAGGCACTTCATTGGGGTATTGTGTCTGTTTCTCTGGACTCAGGAGATTGGCCCTGCAGGGCAACCTCTGTCTCCTCCTGTGTCTGATGGGCTAGGGATGGGCTTCATCGTGGGCCAGAAGGCTGCTCTCATCTGAAAGCAGAGGGTCTGGTATCTCTGTGCCTGCTGGAGCACCCTGTCTACCCTAGGACCCTGGGCCCTCCACACTGGGGGCCAGGTCTCTGTGTCCCCACATCTCTGAAGCCACCGGCCCACATCTTGGCATTCAGAGGGCTGCTTGCCAGGTGGGGGCCCTGGGGGCATGCTGGTTCACAGTGGGCATGACGGTGTGCCTCGGTGGAGCACAGATGTGCTCCCTGCTTCTTGGATTCATCTTGGGGTAGGGGATGCAGGCCCCAGCCACCACAGGAGATGGGGGAAGGAAGGACAGACACATGGTTGGGCTGGAACAGGAGTGTGGGGGACCTGGGGGGAGGAGGTGTTTCCACTGAGAGCTGGCCGAGCTGCTTGCCCCTTCCAGAACTGCTGGGAAGAGGCCCTGGGTGGGCATCCCCCGGGGCAGGGGCCCTCTGGATTTCTGGGGAGCGTCACTCACACCCTCTTCAGGGAGGCTACGGGGCCACGTGCCAGTGTGGTTTTACCTGTCCTTTGGAAATGGGATAATGCCAGCCAGGACAGGCGTGTCCTGCAGACGGGCCTTGGGGCCTGTGGGTAAGGAGGACAAGCCAGAGCCAGCTAGGCGGGACCACCCGCCTCCGGACCTGCCCTGGGCTGCTGGGTGCGCCCTTGGTGTGTCAGGGAAGCATCTGTCAGGAGCTGCTTTGCTGCTATGTGGGGAGTTGGGTGGGGGGACTGGCCACTCTTGCCCTCCTGGCCAAGGCCCTCACTCAGCCCACGCCACTGGGTACTGTGTACAGGGTGGCCCAGGTTTGGCTCCTGAGGCTGGTGGCTTCTAACATGGTCTTCTCCTAATCATCTCTAGCATTGATGAGTCTCCGTGTGGACAGAGCTCCTGAGCTTGCTGTCAGCCATGTTGGGGCTATGGTAGGCCCCCCAGCACCCTTAGCCTCCACTGAACCCCCATACTGGACCCTGGGAAGCCTGTGAGGGAGACTCGGGGCAGTGGTGTGAGGGGAGGGGACTCCTTGAACACTTGATCTTGGCTTTGTTCAGCAGAGTTCTCCTGGCCAGGCCCCTCAGGGTCCCCCTGACATCACCCACCCATACCTCAGCAGGCTTTGTACTTGTGTCCAGTGGGACCTCCTTGGGGAGTGGGATGGGCTGAGAGGCACCTGCTGTGGGCCAGGAAGACCCTGTTCACTGTCTGAGCACTAGGGCCTGTGTGGGAGGAGCCTGGCAGGGTAGGAGGGTGTAGGTTGCAGGAAGGGCCCGTGCTAAGGTCCTGAGGTGGGTTTATAGTTGGTTTTTAGTGGAGGCAGTGCAGGTGGCCATGGACAGTGGAGGCCTGTGCCTGTGACAGGTGGGGCATGGCCAGCTAGATGTCCCTGGACCTATAGCCTGCTCCAGGAGCATGTGGGGCCATTAGGAGGTGAGAGGGGAATCTGGGCGTGTCTTAAGTGGGCTGGTGGGCTAGTCTTATGCTTGGATCCAGTTGCCTTTGGACTCCAACTCCAGTTGGAGTTGAGGGCTGTTCCTTAGGGAAGGGGTGGCATTGGAACCAGGCATGGTGGGTAGTTGAGAGGCAGAGATGGAAGGGCAGGTGGTGGCCCCACAGGGCAGAGGCTGGGAGGCAGGAAGGTGCCACTTCCCCCCACCACCACCACTTTGGAGGCCCTGCAGACATGCTCATTGTTGTCCTTGAACTCTCAGACCCAGTGAGCATCCTGTTTAGAACACCCAAACCCCGTTTTGGCTGAGGGAGCCTCCGTGCAGGCTGGGGGCGCCTCCCTGGCCCGGCAGGGGGTCCCAGTGCTCCCTGGCTACCTGTGTACCCTGGGCCAGGCTCCCCAGAGCTGTTGGCACGATGCCCTGTTCCAGGGTCAGGCTGTGAAGGAATGCGGGGGGGGGGACCAGCCTGTCAGATACTTGGATGAATCCAAAGCAGCCCAGCTGACGGCCAAGTCTAAACCTTGGCCCTGAGCAGTCAAGGTCAGGCGAGAAATCCGTTACCTTTGTTTATGCGGATGTCGGCCGCTGTGCTGAGCCTGCCCTGGAAGGGGGTGGCAGCTCTTCAGGCCGTCTGGGAAGATTATTCCTCCTCCTCCTAGTGCAAGGGTATAAGGTGTTCTACTCCCCTCAATGGTTAATCTTGGCATAACCTGGAGCAGCCTCACGTCACGTGGGTCCAGGTTGAATTTTCAGGCCAGGTTATAGACTGGTTGCCTGTCCTGGGCAGAAACAGGATGAAGTCAGCCCACATGGCACGTTGTGGATCTGTGGATCCTCGGCTCCTCGGTCAGATGGGGAGGACTAGCGTCCAGATGAGGCACAGTCCAGGCACCGGGACACGGAGGGAAGGAGCCTGCTGGCTCTCAGCCCACTGCCTGTTCTGGGGAGCTGGCAGCAGGTCTGGGCACCGTCCCCGGAGTGCTGAGCCTGCCCCGGGTGACAGGTGGGCCTGCGAGCCACTCGTTGTGCTCTGAAAGGTCCACGTGGAACAGACTTGAGGGGCGTGCCACCATGCCACGTGGCTGCCCTGGGGCTGGCATTCCCCGGCCTTTTGGCCAGCGTAGGCAGGGAGACGGGGGGTGTGGGTAGCACTGTCAGCCTGGAGGGATGATTAGTGAGGACAGGATGAATGTGTTGAATTAGAGCGGGCCATGGAAGGTGCCTGGCCTCTTTGTGATCCTACTGCCACCTCAGTGCCCACTAGGACCAATGGCAGAGAGGGTCCCCTGGTGTGGGGCAGGTCCCCACTACTGCGTGGCTTGGCACTCGTGGAGTTGGGCTGCAGGAAGATTTCAGGGCCTCAGAGGACCTCTTTTCGTATGTACGAAGCTGACGGGCACCAAGGCTGGGTCACCAAGCAGCTCCAGCCCTTACTGAGGTTGGGAGCTGGGCTGGCCACCCCTGTGCCCTGGGGTGAAGTGGCCCTTCTGAGCACTGCAGGGGGTATAGGCTGGACACAGACACACCCAGCCCTGCACTGATGCCCCCCCCAGCCTCTCCTGCACAGAGACCCCAGGCCAGCCCTCAGCCTCAACCAGTCCAGCTGAGTTCCCTGGGGGTGAGCCGTAGCTGTCAGGGTGGCAGGGTGTCCACACTAACTGGTGTGAACCGGCCCACCATACACACGACCTCAGCAGTGGCGAGGGGCCCATCAGGTTACCGACTCTACTCCTCCCTCACCCCTTGGTTCCAGTCCCTTCTCCCCAGCCCTCTGCATCTGCACCTGGGTTGAACTTCTAACAGGAGAGGTCTCATCTCTGGGCCTCTCCCTAGTGTGAGGACTGGGGGGAGGCACTCTGATGCCTCATCAGGGAACAGTGGCCTTTAGTGTATTCAGAAATCAGTGACTCTGAGTTAGAAGGGCTGGGTCCTGGGGTCTCAGGGTCCCCTGGCTGTAGGAGGGGAGCTAATGGACACGCCTAGCCCTACCTGTATGGGCAGTACTTTCAGTGTGCCTCAGTTTCCCCACCGCATGGTTCTCCAGTGTCTGTCTTGGTTGTTGACAGAGTGGGCTCCTGAAGGGAGCTGGGGTCAGAGGGCACAGGGCCAATGTAGTCCAGGGGGGAGGCCATTGGCCTGGTCCTGCCAGGTGTGGCCAGCACAGTGGCCAGTTGCGGGGACTCTGGCTGGCTGATGGGACACAGATCTCAGCCCCATCCCAGCTCCGAGCAGCACTCAGCCTCCTGGGGTCCCCTCGCCCTGGCCTGCATGAGGGCGTACTCCACCAGGCGGGGTGGTGGAGGATCGGGGTTGCTCCAGAAGGGCCAGCACACCTGGTGTCCCCTGAGGTCAAGGTTCAAGGTGTCTAGTGAGCCTACTGCTGGGCACACACCATGCTTGGCCAGAGCCTGTTGGGTCACCATTGGGAAGTTGGAGTACCTATGTAAGTAGGTCACCTCCTGGTTTTTGGTTTTTGTACCTGTGAAATGGGCACGCAGCCCCTGTGGACTCTCGTCTGCAGCAGGAGAGGTTGTATGTCATCCACACATAAGAACACATGTAGGTCACTTTGCCAGACTGAACACTGACCCTTGGGATTTGTGAACATGGAACCTTAGGATGTGGCCGTATTTGGAAACAGGGTCTTTGCAGATGTGGTCAAGTTAAGCCGAGAATGGGCTGGGTCAGGGTGGCCTGAAATCCAGTGATGATCATCCTCACAAGAGAAGATGTACAGTGGACGGTCATGTGACAAGCAGAGTCTGAAGCAACATGGTCACAAGCCATGACACCAGAACTGGGAGAGGCTGCAGCTCCCCTGGGGCCTGGGAAGCATCCAGCCCTGGGTGCCCAGCTGTGGACTCGAGGCCTCAGGCCTGTGCAAGAGCCCCAGTGCATGGTGCTTTGCCACGACTGCCCCGGAATGCTGATCCGCTATGCCCACACACACTGCAAGAATGGGGTGCATGCAGCTCACGGTGCCCCCCATGCATCTGCGTGAGCTTCTGCCCCACGCCTCAGGGAGATGACGGGACGGGATGGGAGGTGCTGGACGCACTAACCAGAGCCTGCCCTCAGGATAAATCACCATTAGACATGCTGCCATGTCAGGCTTGAGACAAGGCGCGGGCCACCCGGGGAGAGGGGAAAATCATCCGTGAAATCAGTCATTCTTAGTGCCTGGTCAGCGGAGCAGGGGAGGCCTTTGTCGGCCTGTGTTTCTCTGCCCTGAACAGAGGCCCATGTGGCTGTTCCTGTAGGTGCCTGGCATGGGGTCACAAGGAGAAGTGGTTGCCACTCCTACTCCCAGCAAGGGGTCTTCCCAGGGGAGGTCTACTGGGTTGGTCCATGATGGCAGCCTTGAAGTGAATTCCCATGGGGCTGCCCCCCCCAGCTCTCCAGGAGCCTGAGACCTGTGCTCAGCAAGGGTGTCCCCCCTGGCCTGTGGCCTGGCCCTTGGGGGCTTTCCCACAGCTCTGAGTGTGCAGTTTGGGCATGTTGGCTGCAGAGGGGAGCTCCAGCCTTGAGTCTACCTGGCCCTGCTAGATGCTGGCGCCCGGGCGCCCTAAGCGTTGGCATCTGTGGCCTTGGAAGGTGTCTGGCTCAGGCTGCTGGTGTGCTCAGAGAAGCAGGACCAACCCCCTTGGTGTACACGAGAATGCCATCCACAGGTGGCTGGAGGAGATGGCTGGAGGCTGGAGGCTGAACCACATCCCTAACCCGTCCTCAGGCCCACGAGGCTCCTCCTGGGACCCTTCTGGGAGTCTGGGAGCTGCTCTGGGCGGGGGCAGGAGACATTAGGGCCCTGCCACTGCAGAGGCCCATCATTGCCACTCCTGGGGGGACTGTGTTCAGGCTGGGGAGATGGTCTGCCAGGCCGTGGTGTGAAGGCTGGGGGAAGTGGACATTAGCGGGGGTGTCTCAGGCACAGCTGTGGCCTGAGACTGAGAGCCCCAGGGTATTCTCGCAGCCATCCCGCGCGTACCTTAGAGCTGTCCTCACTCCACCCAGACAGTGGCTGGGTGCTCCACAAGTATCTGACCTTCACGAACGCTGTGTGTCCACGGGCTTTTTGCCCATCCGTCCTGTTTGTGCTCTGGGCAGGTGAGGTAGCCTGTGAGTTGAGGGCCAGCCTTCCCTGGGGTTCCTGTCCTGTGTCCTGAGAAGCCATGGCCTCCTCTGCCTCATAGCAGGGCCCTGGGGTGCCCATCTGAAGGGTGTGCCTGCTGCCCTGCCGTTTCCTGGGACCTGGTGGGGATCAGGGACCCTGTGTAGGGCCTGGGGGAGAGGTGCGAGCCAGACTTCCCCGAGGGCTCCGCCGCTGTCCACCCTGGAAGGGGGCTCTGGTCTGGCCTGACATGCATCCTAGCCCCTGAGCCCTGGCTGTGCACGCGTGGCCCCCACAGACAGGAAACCTGTGCTAGTGCCGGGCAGTGGCTACCGCCTGTTAGGGAGGTGCAGAGGGGCGAGGGCCACCGGGGCCACGTGGCACTGTCCCTGCCACGTCCCTTTGTCTTTGGGAGCAGACACGGTCCAGCCCTGGCCGCCGTCCGATGAGTCAGCCTGCGTTAGCAGCTCATTGAAATGGACGGATCTCTCCTTGGCTGTGACTGCGGGGAGCTGGATGGTCTCCCGCTACGGCCATGGCCGCAGGCTAGCCCTGAGGATGGCCGAGTGCTCTGCTCTGGCTGGTGGCAGGCAGAATGGCGCGCCCCGTGGACTCCGCAGTGCTGAACACTGCCACCATGCCACCCCCAGCAGGTGCACGTTGAGTATGCCCCCCCACCCCCACGTCACCTCTGTGACTTTGATGGCACCTCTGAGTGTCCCCAGCAGCTGCCAGGTCTGGGATCCTCCACCCTGACTCAGGTCTGCTCAGTGTCTGGTTCCCGCCCCCGCCGGGGAGCAACCACAGGGTGCAGGTGCCCAACTCCTCCACCCCTGGAAGCTGGTGAGACACCGCCACTGCTGTCTGTGGGCCAGATGCCACTGCCAGAGGAGCCCCAAATTTGTTTCCCACAAATGGAGAACAACTAGAGGCCTTTTTTTTCATCCCACAAACTGGGGAGTCCTATCCTGGGCACAGTGGCCATTGTGGCAGTTCACCTGGGCTCTTTTCTGGGGTGGACACCATCCCCAGCAGTCTTCCCTGGGGTGGGGACCCTCGTTGTTGGCACCACAGTGGACAATGACGTCTTTTGTGTTGTGTCTCGGGCCAGCCCTCAGGGCCCAGGAGCCTGGTGGCACCTAGTGTGGTTCCTCGGGGGGCCCCAGGGTCATTTGGTTCTGTGGCGATTCTAGGGTGTGAAGGATGCCGTGTGGGGGCAGGGTGGTGAGGAGGGACCCATGGAGGCCTCCCTGTGCATCCTGGGGGGCTCAGAGATGGGCTGCTGTCTAGGGAGTGCCCCCTACACTTGTTAGCTGGGCACTGCCATGGAGGAACTTTCAAGAAGCCAGACGGTATGGTGGGAACAACTTGCGGGCGGGCCTGGAACCAGCTCCCAAAGCCTAGACCCCAGACCATATAGCTCTTGTGTTTCAGGAGCTGGGCCTCTTGTGCCCGGGCCACATTCCTCCGTGACATCCCAGAGCCTCGTATTTCGTACTCTGCCGTTGAATCTGGGTCACTGAGCGTGGGGAGAGGCTGGACCAGCTCTTGAGCCTCATGTGGGGGCTGGGTGGGGGCTGGAAGGGGTAGGGGCCATGCCCCACGCAGGCCTGGCTCAGTGTTGGTCTAGGCTCAGTGGAGCTTTTAGGCAGAGGGACAGCCAGGCACCCGAACCCTGGGCGTGGGCTTGGGGGTGTGGGGAGTGGAAAGGCCAAGAGGGCCCCTCACCCAGTGAGGCTGTGTCGGCCCTGGCCAGCCTCCCTCTCCTGCCTCCCCAGGCAGCAGCCTGCAGCTGGCCCCTCCTGAAGGCACACAGAGGGCCTGCTGCTCTGGCCGCCTTGCCACAGCCCCCACATCTGTCTGGGCCCTCTCCCCATTTGCTGGTTTCCCTACGGGAACTGCTCCTGCCTGTCTTTCTTTTCCTTCTCAAAGTTTCTGGGCTGGAAGCTGGTCCCCTCCCCTTGGCTGTGGAAGAGTGGCCCGTCTGCTGTCGTGCCGGTGCATGGGCGGGTTTGTGGCTCCTAATTGGGAAATTGGCTGTGTCTGGTGCCCGGACCAGCAGGGTTGTCATTACCGCGTGGGGCCTGAATGGCGGCACGCAGGTTGCGAATGAGCCTGTTTGTCTTTTAATTATGAATTGCCACGTTGCTGTGCCCCACTCCCCAGGCCTCGTGTTGCTGCAGGGGACTGTAGTGTTCTGTGTGAACTTAGTGAATTGGAGCCGGAGGTTTCAACTGAAACTGGGGGACAGGGCTTCCTGTCACTTGTGTGCAAGGGCAGCAAGGACTGAAGGAGGGGCGGGCAGCCCCCTAGGGCCAGAGCAGCTTTGGGGTTTGGGGTGGGAGATCTCCCAGCCCTGTGAGGCGAGGCAGTGGGCTGGGGGCCTGGCAAGGGGTTAGCAGAGTCACTGAGCCCACTCTGAGAGCTCTGCAAAGGAGCTCTCGCTCGCTGGTGGGCCCCCAGGCCCTGGGTCACATTCCTGCCTGGAGCAGAAGGCAGGAGTACCTGTCCCATGGGGCTGTGTGACAGTGCCCAGGAACCTGGGACCCCCTCATTTTGCACAGCCCCTGGACTCAGGGAACGCAGTCGCCAGCACACGGAACCTGGTGCAGGGCAGGCTGACCCTGCCTGGTGGTTCTTTTTTCCAAACATTATTGGGATGCAGTCCACATTCCACACAACTTGCTCATGAGAGTGGTGAGTTTGGTAGGTTTTACTGTGTTAGAGTCATGTGGCCATCGCTGTGGTAAACTTGAGAACACCTGTCGCCCCCAGGAACTGCCATGCCTGCTAGTAGCCCTGCCCCTCCTGCCACCGGCTGCTGCCTGCCTCGGAGCTCACCTGTCCTGGGTCTTGCATGGACATGGACACACACAGCACATGCCCATTCGCAACAGCACCCACCCAGCGCCATGTTTGCAGGCTTCATCCATATAGCAGGTGTTAGCGCTCTGCTCCTTTTTGGGGGCGCATAACACCCCATGAAATGGATGGATCATGCTTTGTTTATCTGCTGATGGGCATCCGGGCTGCCTGTGCATCTGACTGTCGGTGCTGCTGGGAACAGGCACGTACCAGGTTTTGTTTGGAACCCTGGTTTCAGTTCTCTTGGGTACATGCCTAGGAACGGAATTGCCGGGTCGTGTGGGAACAGCGTTTGATCATTTGAGGAACTGCCAGACTACTTTCCAAAGCAGCGCCTACTTGGACCTTGGGTACCTAGAGCCCCTGGTTTTGTGGCCTTGGTGCCACACCCACTGTATGAGTGGGATGTGCCCCCATCGGACACGTCATGGCATCTCCCAGGGTGGGCAGTCCCTGCCTGGTGGGTCTAGAAGAGGGGGCATGACTGGGCTTAAGCAGTCCTTGGGCTCTGAGTGTCATGTCATTAGACCATCTTGGTGGGCCAGGGCTGGCCTGCTGCCCCCGCTGTGGGGAACCTAGCCCTGTCCCACAGGTGGGGTGGGGACAGGTGGCACCCAGCCACTAGCAGGCGGGTGGCCCGGGCCCCGGGTGGGAGTTGCTGGCGCGTGTGCTCACTCGGCATCCGTCCTGTCAGTTCTCGGGAGAATTTCAACACCCACACTTGGAATAAAAAAAAATTATTAATGAGCTTGGCGCGGTTGCCATGGGAACCTGTTGCTAATGAATCTCTGGGGTTTCCTCTTACCTTTGCTGAGCGGAGAGTGGAGAAGGCCGGAGCCTGCTCCCGACCATGGCATGTTTCCCACTAATCGGGTTGCCGTGGCAACAACTGTCACTAATCCCTAGCCGGTTCCTGGTTTACCGGCCTGGCCCCAGGAGCCCGCCACCCGAGTTACATAAAGCCATTTAGCGTATCGGAGGCCACTCCTGGCCCGCCGCCGGGCTCCCCAGGATGTCCACTCCTCCAGGGCCACATGTGGGGTCTCCCAGATTTAGACAGCGGCGGCAGCTTGGGGCTTTGCCATAGAGAACTGTGAGGGCCAGGCCATACCTCTGCCTCAAGGCCCTAGCACATAGGTGGTCACTAAACACTCACTGGGTGAGGACGTGGGCCCTTTGCCGGAGAGTCCACCCTGATGTACACTGGTCAGCAAACTCTCAGCTGGGGCCTCACTGAGGCTCATTCCTGCAGCCACCCCCCACTAAATACACCCCCCCCAAATGCAGAGTGGGGCCGGCTGGTGCGTGTAGTCAGCGGGGGCCGGGGTCTTGGCCTCTGGAGGGCTGCTGCCTGTCTGAGGTATACCTACTCACAGCCGGGGCTTGGGGTGATGCTGAGGAGCCCGAGTTGCAGGGGCTTGTGCTCAGCAGCCACCTGATACCTGAAGGACAGCTGGGGTGGAGGGCAGGTCCTGGATCTTGCAGGCCTGAGAGCAGGAGCACTGGGCACACACTCCAAGAGGACACCTGGGCTCATCTTCCCACGATCTGGCCAGCCCTTTCCTGGGCTGGCCCTTGTCTGGGAGCCTTGGGTTCCTGTAGGGGTTTCCCAGTGGGGGGCACCCATAGGAGGTGAGCTGGCTCCTGGGCACCAGTTTGTTCTCCTGAGACACAGTTATTGGAGGATTGAGGAGGGTGGGTGACATGTTCACAAATGGTGCTGGGCCCCTGTGCTCGCCCTCTGTGCTCACACAGGCCCGGGAGCCTCCCCATCTGACTCCAGGAATCAACACAATTCCTTTGCCTAAGGACCATCTATAACTCCCAGTTGCCCAGAAGAAAAATGTGCCTGCCCTTTAGCTGGCCCCTAAACCTTGTGCAGACCAATTCCAGCTGTTCCCACTGGGGCCTCCATGCCCCAGTCATCCCCTCTCGATCTGTCAGGCGCTCTAGTTCCTGAGCAAGGCCCTTGGCTCACAGATGAGGCCTCCTCCTGGCCCAAGCCCCTGCCCCACACCTGGTGTGCTAATGCTGCCTGGGTGGATGGCTATGGGACTGGGCCAGCCTCGAGCCATGGGGTGACCAGGCACTGTGGGTTGTCAGAGCATCCTGGCCCCACAGACTCCCACTTGCCCATTCCGCTCTAGCTTCTGTGTTCTCATCTGGGCCTACCAGTGCATCTGGTTTCCTTCAGGAGTGTTGTCAGTTCGAACTTGGCAAAGGCAGAAGGAACTGGGCAGCAGTGACCCCGTGGACCAGGCATCCACGCCAGTGGCCCTCGGGCCTCTTTGTGCTGGTGGGACCTAGAGCCAAGGGCTGTGGGGTGCTGGTGGGACTTACGGCCAGGGTCTGTGGGGACAACTGATGGTGTTTAGGGTCAGGTTCCACATCCACATGACCATTGGGTCCTGTGGGTCAGTGCCCCCCAGCCCTGTCCCTCCCAGCCTTGCATGACGCAGAGTCCCCGTGGCCAGGTCGCACGGCCAAGCTCTGTCTTCTAACATATTCTGATGGGTGTGGCTTGGGTTTGTGGCTGGGGTATATGTGTGGGGCAATGGCCCAAAGGGATGGGCCCAAAGTGCCCAGGCCTGGCCAGTGGCCTCTGTGGCCCCCACCTCTGCTGTGCGTGGATGGGCTCTGGGGCTGGGGCCAGAACCTCCTGTGGGTATCGCTGAAGGGATTGGAGCAGGGACCCACGCACCCCCCTCCCTGAGGCACTTGGGCAGCACCTCCTCCACCCTCCAAGCATGGGTGGACCCAGAGGGCAGCCATGCTGGGACCTGAGGGGTCCAGGACCCCTCCCTAGCCTCCTCCGGACCTGCCCAATGTTCCTGCTTGGCCCATGGGCCCACCCCTGGTGGAGCCCCTGCCTTTGAAGCCTGAATTCCATTGCAGGCTCCTTCCCTTCAAGGGGCTGCCTCTGTTCCATGTGGTGCCCCCACCTACAGGGCCCTGCTGAGAATAGGTGTGCAAGTCTAGGGAGGCTGGGCACGGAGGGGACAGAGCCTGGGGGCATCAGGGCCCCATCGCCACCTTGTAAGAATTGGACCAGCTGCCAAGGACTTGGGCCTTGGCTTCCTTTGGGCCATTAAGGGGGCCTAGGGGCCCATCCTCAGTGCAGAGGCCCCTCCTTGCCTCGCTCTCCATCAAACAGGGCCTGAGGGTGGACATCCTGGCCTGGTGCCTAGTGTAGCTGCCCTGGTGGGGGGTCACAACCCCAGGGACAGCTTGGGCCCCCCCATGCCTGTCATTCACCTTCAGCTCCTCCTTCATAGGGAGCTCAGCCTGCGCTGCTCTCTCCACTTCCAGGGCCCTGTGGGCAGTGCCCTCACCCAGTTCCCAGGCTTTCAGGGCTGCCCTCCCCTACAGAGCAGGGGCCCAGCACACTGCTGGGAGTCGGCCGGAGTCCCAGGGCCTTCCTGACTCTGCTGTGGGCCAGGATGGGGGCTAAGGACAGCCCTACCCAGCCTGTCCCCAAGGAGTCTGCCTCCCAGACCTGTCCCAGCATGGAGGACCCAGGCATCCTCGGCCCCAACGCTGCAGAGCGTGTGAGGAAGTTGAGGGGCTCACAGCGGTCCGGGTGTTTTCCTGCACGTTTGAAATACTGTGTTTGAAATGTGGCCTGCCCAGCGGTTGGGATCTCGGGATGTTTTAATTCCTAATTTAGACTGTTTATGTGTAGAACTGAAGTTCTGGGGGTGGGGGAGACTGTGTGGGCTGAGCCCCCTCCCCCCTCCTGGGTGCCTCCTTCCCCGGCCTGTGTTTCCAGCTGCCCAGTGGGTGGGTGCAGGGTCCACAGAACTGTGCTGTGGGTGGGATGTGGCCTGGACCCCAACCCAGCCAGCCCAGGAGCGCCCTGGCTCAGCCCTCCCTCGGAGCAGCCCACTCCCCGGGCTTCCAGGCCTTTCTCTAGATGGGGACTGAGGTCATGCAGTGGCCAGGCGTCCTCGCCAGCCAGCCAGCCGGGCTCGCTGGGGCGGAGCTGAGGGAGCTGCACAGTGCTGGGCAGGCTCAGCTGTCAGGCCAGTGTTGGGGTTTGTGAAAGAGACAGAGAAACAGGGCAGCAAGGGGAGGGGATCCCCGCCTCGGCAGCCGCCCCTGGCCCCTCCGTGAGCGCTAATGACTGCCTGAGGATCGATGTTGACTTCCCGACTTTAATTAGAAAATATATTTCTCTCTCCTACAAGTAATGATCTGGTCGAGGTCTGGGCTGGCTTCCCAGTTGCCATGCCAACCAAGTTGGCATGCCCCCCCTGGTGCCCCCATCCTCTGGAGAGGAGCTTGGCTGGGAGGGGAGCGGGCCTTGGGCCGGGCCGCTCCACAGTCAGGGCTCTCCCCTGATCCCTAGAGACCGACAGCAGGTCCTGATCCTGCCGCCCACGTTTGGGGCTGGCATTCCTGTGGTTTATGATCATCTCTCCTTGGCTCTGTGTTCATGGGTGTGGGGGAGAGTCCGGGGCAACCTTGCCTGGGGTCCTAGCTGCTGCCTGGTGGGCCAGGCACCCTTTAACCCTGACCCAGAAGAGATGGAGGGTGGCGGGGCTGGGGAGGCCCTGCCCGGGGCAGAGGCCACTTGGCCCAGCCCTTCTTCCCTCTACCAGGCCTTTGCCCCTCCATGTAGAGCCCCCTGTGCCCTCCCCCACCTCCTGACAGCCCCTTCAGCTCTGGGAAGCCCCCAGAGCCTCATGAGGTCTCTTAGTCTTGCTCCATGGGATCAGGGGCCATGGGGGGACAAAATGGGGTGGGGGCGCTGGTGGTAGGCTCTCTTTAGGAAGCCAGGAGCCCCACAGTCCATCCACAGGCTCCTGTCCATGGAGGGAGCAGTGTGGAAACCAGACTGCAAACCTTTCACGCCCTTGGGCGGAGGCAGCCCAGAAGCTTCTGGAAATGAAATCTGAATCTTGATGGGATGGGAGTTGGGGCATGCTGGGGTTTTATTTCCCCGTGGCTGAGTTGAGTGTCCTGGTCCTTTGGAGAACAAGCCTGCCTTGTGCCGGGCAGCCCTGCCCACCTGCCTGCGCTGTCTCCTCCTTGCCGGGGACCCCTCCCTCACTTGCTGCCTCCTAGTATGCACCTCTGGAAGTCCCTGTGACCAGCTGCCTGCAGCGCTGGCCTTCGCTGTGGCCGCCCGGCCCCTGATGCCCCCGGCCAGGTCAGAACCGGGCAGAGTGAGGTGGGTCCACCCCAGGCCTGCCTGGCTCCAGGTCTCCAGCATACATAGTCCAATTTCTCCCTCCATCCACACTTGGCAGCAGCCAGCGCCAGAGGAGGCCGTAAGAACAGTGTCCACCCCTGTGGAAGCCCCGGCCATGATCAGTGTCCCCAGTGGTCAGAGGCCAGGTGTCATGAGGGGCCTGAATGGGTTGCGGGTGGGAAGGACGTGGTGGTTCTGCGCCTCTGGACGGGCTCCTAGTACCCGACTGGCTCAGGCCCTGGTTCTCTAACATCACTGACCACCAGGTCCCCCGTCTCCAGCCTGCAGGTGCTGGGGTGGCAGCAGGAACGTGCTAGGGCTCTCAGGCCTTTCTTGGGGGGGGGTGGCACACAGCAGAGGAGAAGGACCACATCTCAGTTTGGCAGATGGGAGGGGCCATGGGCTTCTGGCCAGGTGGCCCAGGGATCTCCCTTGTTCAAAAAGCTCAGCGTAGAGCCAGGGATGGGATTCCTGAGAACACACTGCCTGCAGGTCCCCCAGCCGGCAGAGGCGGCACCTCCCCTCCCACCAGGGCTGCCCCATCCCTGTCCTGGGGCCTGGCCCACCTCTCCAGAGGCCTGGTGTCCTGGGCAGGATGTGCCTGCAGGTGAGTGTTGAGCGTGGGTGGCACCAGTACCAGGCGGGGGAGTCTCCAGACGTGAGAACAGCAGGTAGCCTCCAGCCCGTGCTCCATGCTGCGCTGGTTTCTAGCATAAGCCTGGGGATTCCCTAATTAAACGATTTATTATTAACGTGGCTGCTTCCTCAGAGCAGGCTTCCTGCAGCCACGGGAACAGAAAAGATGCCCCTCAGCCTGGCAAGGTCCCGCCTGGGGGCTGTCTGTGGCTTGGCACCCTGTCTAGAATTTATCAACTCTGTGATGGTCAGCAGTCCCAAGGGGGGCACTTGGTGCCCCAGGGTGTCTGCTTTGGGGCCCAGTGGACATCCGTGGAACTTGGTGGCTCAGTTCCTGGAGCTGGACAAGGCCTGGGTTGACTTGCTCAGCCTGAACCTGTGTCAGGCCAGGGACTTGAGAGGCGTCCTGAGGGGGAAGGCACCTGGGAGGGGAGGCGCCTGCCAGGAGCACTGTGGGGGCCAGACATGCTCCTGCCCCAGGGACCTGGGGGTGTGGAGGCAGGGCTGCCTTGTGCAGATGGACGGGAGGAGCCCTGCAGGAGGGTGGGGCTCTGCAGGTGTGAGTGGGGAGTTACTGTGACCCCAGGCCTGGGCACACTTCTGCACACCAGCCTCCAGCCCAGTTCTTGACACGGGTCTCAGGCCCCTCACATAAGGCCCCAGGAGCCACAGCGATGGGTCCCAGCTCATCCACCTTTCCAGTATTTAAAATTGGGAAATTTAAAAATCCTTATTTGCTCATTTACTTAAAAATACCAATCATAAGCACTTTGTGTTGACAGAACACATCCTAGTATAAAAAAATGGCTAAATTTTCCAAAACACAAAGATCTGGGGTGGAGGGGCATTGCTTTGGCCTTGCATGTCTCTGGGCCTCCTGGCAGAGCTGGGGAACCGGCCAGCCTGGGAGACCACAGGAGGGTGGGTGGGGTCGTCCACAGCAGCTGGCTGGGAGAAAATCTCTGGGCTCTTCCCATAAGGTCTCCTAAGACACATGATGTTGGGGATGTGGGCAGTGTCCCCACCTCTCTGCACTGTCCCCTGTAGTGGACCTTGAGGCCACCTCCATAGAGGTCGAGGGCTGGTCTCTGCTCCCTTCCAGACTCCAGGAGACTCACACCTCACTGGGAAGTGGAGTAACACTCTACCAGAAGACGTAGGATGGGGGGCTCTCTTTTCCTGTGCTCTCCCTGAGGAGGTGCCAGCACCAGGATTCCCCAGCTGTGGGCAGCCAGGGCCCACAGGGATGGCTGGATTCACGGGGGTGGAAGCTGGGGCTTGGCCAAGCGAGGAGGCAGGGAAGGAGGGAGGGCCTGGGTCCCCTCAGCTCTTGGAGGGAAGATCCCGCTCTACATAAGGGTGTTGGGGGACCCTCCCGCAGCAGGGGCAGCAGCACCTTCCAGAACCTGTGGCAGAAATGTGTGGACCGCCCACCATGCTGGGGAGGGGAGAGGCGCCCCCGCGTTAGTTTATAAAAGACGACTCAGACAGTTCACAGAGCCTGCCTTTCCTGCCGGTTTCCAAGAATTCTGCTCCGACATAATGGATCGAGTTATCAGGGGATCGATTCCGACACAGTAGCTGGAGGGGAGCCAGGACGGGCGAATCAGGGTGGTGCTGGCCAGGAGACTCCCCAGGGCCCAGGTCTGCGGTCAGCAGGCCAGCGGACAGGCAGGCGGCGCCTACCCCGCCCCCACCAGCCTGGCTGCTGCTCCATGATGGCCACAAGGGACCTCCAGGCAGACTGGGGGGGGCAGTCCCTCCATCGGGGGCCTTTTGTACACAGCTGGGAATGTGTGTGCCCTGCTGTGTGTGTCGAGACTGAGGGCCTACTATGTGCATGAATTTGTGTCCATAGCCTCATAGCATGAGCCACCACTAAGTGTGTGGATCTACTGTGTGCAGGGTCTCCTGGGGGCCCCCTCTCGCCTTCGAGAGGGAGTAGTTGTGTTCTGAGAGGCCCAGGCGGACCCCTCGTGCCCGGTAGATCCATTTGGTGGGTTTGCACAATGAAGCCTGGTCATGGGGTCGTGGGGTTGCCTTCTTGACACAGGGTATGGGCCATCATGTTCCCTGCTCCCACGTGGGGCCTGGCATGGCTGTGTTAGGCCGAGCCTCAAGGCACCCCTCTGCCCTTTGCTCCTGGCACCTCATCCCACTTCTCTTTGGCACATCACGTGTTTGTCCTGCGCCAGCTCTGTGAATTCCCATCCCTGACATACAGCGGGTGCTCAGTAAGCCACCAGGGATGTTGGGAGAGCCCAGCCTCCTTCCTGGAGAATCCCTCAGTGTGGGCTCTGAGGGCTGAGAAGGAGTTTCCAAAAACAAGAGAGGGAGTGGCTTTTGGAGGCAGCAGGTGCGTCTGGCTGGACTCAGGGTGGTCATGCAGTGGGATGTGTGAGCTGGCCGACACCCAGATCAGGCAGACCATGGCCCCTGTTCCTCCTATGGGGCCCCAGCGTCACCACCCAGCAGCCTGTTATGTCTCTGGCGGCCCCTCCTCTCGGCCTGGGGCTGCAAGGCTTCTGAGACATGGGCCCTGTGAGCAGGAGGGTGGCTCCGCCTGCCCCCATTAGTCCCGAGGATGTGCCATGGAACGGCTCCATGCAACACTTTCTACCTCTGCAGACCACCTGACGTAATGGCTCAGCTGGGTTCTGGGACAACAGAATCTCAACCCATTAAACTCAAACACTGTGGTTTGAAGTGTTTGTGCGGAGTCAACCCGGCTGCGCGTGCCCAGCGAGCTGCTGCTCAGAGCTTTAATTGGCGCATGCCAGGGAGCCACCCTGGGTGCAGGGTGCTGGGGTGCAGCTGTGATGTGTGAGCATCGCCTGTCCTGTGTGCGCCCCACTGCGCGCTGGTCCAGACACCCGGCTGGGTCTGGAGGGCCTGAGTGTGGGCGGGTCTCTGCAGGAGTCCGTTCTCTGGGGCAGTGGGAAAGGGGTAGCTGATGGAGTCCAGGGCCAGCCAGGCCCGGATTCTCAGACCTGGCAGGTGACAAGCCCCGAGCCTCAGTTTACCCACCAGAAAAAGGGAGGGGCATGGGGGCCACCCTCACTGGGCAGGTGGCTGCTGTCTGTTGTTCCTATCTTGGTGGCCAGGTCCTGACCCTTAGGCCACTCCCCAGGGCTGGGCATCCTGGCCACACCTGCCCAGAAGCTCCCAGCCTGGGGTGGTCAGGACCAGCCAGGGGCCCCGGAAGGTATAGCGACCCTCTGGGCAGGTGCGCATTAGGCTGCCGGGCTACCCACAGATAGTGGCCTGAATGAAAGAAACTGCTTGCCTTGCAGTCAGAGGCTGGAGGCAAGTTCAAGCTGGGGGCGTCTCTTCTGGGCTATGGATGGTGCCTGTGTCTTTATGTGGTCAACTGTGTGTCTGTGCCCTGATCTCTTTGTGCAAGGACATGGGTCCAGTTGGACCAGAGCCTCCCCTCATGGCCTTGTTTTACTTCAGTCAGCTTGGTGCAGGCCCTCTGTGCGCATGTGGCCATGTTCGGAGGTCCTGGGGTTAGAGTTCTATTTGTGCATTTGGGGGGCACAACTCAACCTGTACAGACGAATGTCAGAGTGACTGAGCCTGGGCAGGAGTGGCTGCCCATCATGGACTGAATGCTGTGCCCCAAATCCAGATGCTGAGCCCCTGCTGAGAGTTAATGCTGGGAGGTGGGGCCTGTGGAAGTGATTTGGATTAGCTGGGGTCAGAAGGGAAGACCCCCATGGATGGGATTAGTGCCCTGGCCTTTCTGGCACGAGGGGACACAGGAGGAGTCAGCCCCCAGCCCAGCCTTTTGGCCTCCAGACTGAAAAACCACAGCAGGCTGGGCGCCCTCCCTGTCCTGCCCTGCGAGGGGGGCTGGGATTCCTCCAGACACTGTCCTTTCCCCAAGGTCTATCAACGTGACCTCTCACCTGAGGCAGGTGCAGGGACCTGAGCCACCCGGTGACTTGAGCAGGACCCGTGGCCCTGAACTTTGGGCGGTCTCCTGGGCCGGGGCGAAGGCCACTGCGGCTGCCGCTTATAAATGTCAGGCAGAGGCCGAGGCCGGGTACAGGGGACCTGGCCTTGGGGTAGCGGCCTTCGGAACCAAAGTCCAGCTAGTTTTACTTTGAAATCACACTTTCTGAGGGTATGGACCGCCCATTTAAAATGTCACTGCTATTAATAACACACTGGTGGAGGGAGGGCAGGGCCGAGGCTGGAGGCCACGTGTTTCAGTCTCCATAGCCAGTGGCCTTCAAGGTGCAGAGGGAGGTACAGGGCAGAAGAGAGAGGGGCTACCCAGGGCTCAGACTCCCCCAGCATGGCCGAGGAACTGCTTGGGAAGAGGCACCTGGGCAGATGGAGACCCCACCAGCTTTCAGCTCCCTGTGTACGTGGGAGCTTCCTTCTCTCTGGGCCCCATCTGTCCATCCATGAAGTGTGCTGTCCAGCCGCCCTACAGGCAGGTCCAGCCAGTCATAGCTCAGGCAGACGGACCTGGAGTGGTGGGTGGAGAGAGCAAGGGGCTCCTGGGGACCAGGGGGTTCTGGGGCTTGTTGGGAAGGAGGTTGGAGAGAGGGGGGACTGGCCAGGAACCTGTCATGATGGGGTTAGGTATCTCCCAGCAACCACGCAGGCTAGGGCTGTGCTGGAGGGCGAGCATTGGCCTCACCCTCGGTGTCCAGGAATTGTTCCAGAAGGTTCTAGATACTGGTCACTGGGTGGGGGCTCCACTGGGCCTTTGGCCTCCACACTGCTGGCCTGGGTTCCAGTAGATGGCTTCCAGGGAGACAGCAGCCCTGGAGTGCCAGTCCCATCCAGCGGGGTCATCACTGTGGCCTGGGGGCTGGCAGGACAATTGTTCTGCTAATCATGGCCAGTGAGTGGTCACTGGAGGCCCTCAAGCCAGGGACCTGGCACCTGCCTGGAGCAGAATTGCTAAAACACTAGTCCTGTCCCCAGCACCCCATAGCCGAGCGAGTGTCTGGTGGCTCTGTGCTTGGAGGTCGGTGGAGCTGGGCTGGGGCCCTGGACAGGGCAACTCAGCGGTCCCCAATGGCGTGGAGGCCATGGGAGAATGGGCAGTAGTGCTGTCATGAGGCCTGCTTCCTTTTTAATAAACAATCCAGTTGCCAGGCAACACTGATGGGAAAGTGGGGCTCTACAGGATGGGCAGTGGGGGGCCAGCACCAGGACCCCACCTGCTGCAGGCTTCTGTGCACACTGCCAGTCCACATGCCTGGGTATCAGTGCTAGCCAGGTCCCCTGTGTGCACACTGCAGGACGCTGGGTTCTTCACACAAGCCGCAGAGGCAGGAGGTGCTCGGCCACTGGGGGAGGAGGAGCTGGGCAGCCAGGCCTGGCAGGGCCCGCTTGCCCTATGCTGCCCAGCCCCTCCACCTCCCAAGGGAGAGCAGCGCAGTCTGAGTCTCTGTGCCCAGTGGCCAATGGAGACACACAGGGCCTGCTCAGGAGCACAGTGTCTGGCAGTGGTCTTTCTTGGCCTTGGCTTTTCTGGGGTGTGGAGTGGGACAGAGGGAAGTGAGGGCACAGGACAGAAGGCCCTGGACCAGAGTGGGATGAAGCTGCAGATTGGAGAGACTGCGGGGTGGGGGCTGTGAAGGGCCAGATGGGCTGGACCACTTGGGAATCCACCTCCAGACACCTCCAGGGCCCTGTGGTTGTGGCCAGCCGGTGGCCCTACCAGGGCCAGAGCATGGCCAGCCCCAAGTCCTGTGAGCCAGCCTGCCCTGGACACCCGAGGCAGCATGCCCAGCCCTGGCGCCGGCCTGCTGAACTGCTTGGGGGCTGCATCCAGATGGGCTCACCTGGTTTTCTTGCAGCAGGGAGCCTCCATGTGACCCTGGCAGGCTTCCTGGCCGGACCTGAGGGTGGGGCAGGCACGGGGAGCTTCAGGCCACGTTCTCATGGAAGGAGCGTCCCGTCCCCTGGGGTCGCTAATTTAGGCCATGGGCAGCTGTGCAGCGATGCTCAGGCAGTTATTTCTGGCCCAGAGAATTCCAGCAGAGCAGGCCCCAAAGGCCAGTCCCTGTGGGCAGGCGGTCCTCTTCCCCAAGGTCCCCACTCAGTTCTCTCCGCCTTTCCTTTCCAGGGCCTGGGGGTGGGCAGAGCACCCTAAAACGGGGCCCTTACAGGCCAGGGTGTGGCTAGGAAGATCTCACCTGGTAAGGCCAGCACCTCCACCTTCTGCTCCCAGGACAAAGACAGCCTGACAGGGAGGCCCAGAGCCTGGAGCAGCCCCTGGGCCCACGCTGCACCCAATGGGCACTGGGCCAGAGCTGTGACATGGAGATCAACCAGGAGAGTCTGGAAGTATGGGGCAGAAACAGGCTGGGACTGGCTCCACTTCCAGCCAGGAGCATTCCCCAGGGGGCTGTCGGCCGGCCCCCACGGTGCTTGCTGGCATTGCCACACGGTGCCACCAAGTGGCTGGCAGGGGCTCCGTGAGCCTTCCCTGCCTGCACAGCCTGCCTTCCTGCGGCAGGGCGACTGGAGGGGTGGGATCAGGCGCCTTTCCTCTCAATTATGCCTTGAAAAGATCCTGAATCAAGCTCTTTATTAAGAGCTAAGCAGAGACATTAGCACTTTTCCTAATTAGCATGGCTTTTAAAATTGTGCACAATTAGAAGGAGCTGTAGAGCCAGGCGTGGTGGTGCACGCTTGTAATCCCAGTACTTGGGAGTCTGAGACTGGAGGATCTGGGTTCGAGGCCAGCCTCAGCTACTCAGTGAGGCCCTCTGCAACTTAGTGAGACCCTGTTTCAAAATAAAGAATAAAAAAAATAGGGCTGGGGGTGTAGCTCGGAGGTAGAGTGCCCCTGGGTTCAATCCCAGTACCGCCAAAGAAAAAAAAAAGGAGCTGTAGGCATGTGGGCATGTGTTTAGGCTCCATGGTGTCTGAACAAACCTTTCCCTTGGTCCCCGAGGATGAGGGGCTTCAGCCCGAGAAGAACCGAGGTCCGGCCCTTGCCTCAAGGCCTTGAAGGGTAGGGGTGTGTGGTGTGTGTGTACATGGGTACCCCTCTGACACACATGTGAGATGTGCACATAGCACACACCCATCAGGTGCCTGGGCCTGGCTCTGTGCTCCCCCCTGCCCCTGGCTGGAAGGGGGCTGCTGGCCCTCCCTACCCACCATGACAGATGGGCCCAGGCCCCAACTAGGGTGAGAACACACAGCCCTGATTAGCTCAGCAATCACAGAATCACAGGGCCAGGGCAGCTGCCCACCTGGTGCAGGCCCCAGCCAGGGTGGTGAGGGAGGCAGAGCCCTCCCAGGGCACAAGTCTCTCAGGGCTGCTGGCACAGGGAGAAGCTGAAGATGAGACAATGTTCTGGACCTGGAGCTGACTCGAAAAGTGGTCTCCGAGCCCCGGGCAGGGGGCTGCAGTAGAGAGCGGCCCCCACACCCTGGCTTCAGTGGAAGGCATTCTCCCAGGGGCTGCCCAGCCCCCATTTCCCCTGTGTGACCCCGAGCCGGCTGGAGAACAAACAGCTCCATGTTTGGCCAGTTTTGGCCAGCTCCCCTGCTCCCCACCCCCACCCCCAGCCCCGGCTGAGCAGAGCGCAAAGCGTGAGTCACCAGGCCCAGGCCGGGCTCTCAGGCCACATTCCCTGGGCCTGGCCATGGGGGAGGAAGGCACGGGGGTCTCCCAGAGTTAAGGTGGTGGGTTGGTGGAGACACCCGCCCTGGGTCCCTCCAACTTTGCCCCATGGGCACACCATGAGCCTTGTGGGATGGGTGCAGGTGACAGTGGGCATTGCTGAGCCCTGAGTCCAGCCCTGAGGAGTACCCCACGGAGGGACTCAGTCCTGGGGTCTTCCAGGCAGCTGAGCCTGCCCCTTGGTGTGAGGGAGGCCAGAACCCTGCTCCCGGCCGGCAACCTTGGGCAGCTGTCAGGCTTGGAGGAGGGAGGGACCTGGTTGGGGGTCCTTCTGTGTCTCCGTGCTGAGCCCTCCACTTCTGGGAAGCCCAGAGATGGGGCCAGACAAGGACAGTGCGGTCAGGGCTCTGTCCCAAGGTGGAGACGCTTGGGGCCTTGGAGCTGCCGCCAAGCCGGAGCTCCCCGTGCAGTTACCCTTAATTTTTTTATTTTTTTGCGGTACCGGGGATTGAACCCAGGGGCGTTCTACCTCCGTGCTACACCCCTGGCCCTATTTTTTATGCTTTATTTTGAAACCGGGTCTCACGAAGTTGCGGAGGGCCTCACTAAGTAGAGAGAGAGAGAGAGAGACAGGGAGAGAGAGAGCTGAGGCTGGCCGCGAACCCGGATCCTCCGGTCTCCGCCGTCCAAAGTACTGGGATTACAAGCGTGCGCCACCACGCCCGGCTTTCAGTTACCCTTTAGTCAGACACCAACGGAGCCCTGCCATTTCTAGCTGCCTTGTCCCTGTCCCAAACAAACGGGGCCCTTTGTACACACCCCTTCTCCTAGTTAAAACCCCGCAGTGCCTAGGGTGAGCCTGGGAATCCCACCGCCCTTGCAGTTGAGCTGGCGGCGCTGGGGATCCCCTCCGCCTTCCGCCCTAATTGGGCCTGCAGGTTCCTCTTCACCTTGTCAGCAGCTTATTGCCATGGCAACAGCCTCAAGGGAAGGAAGAGGAACTTCCTTCCATCAGTGAGTCTTAGCAGCGCCCAGCCTAGGACAGGCAACCACGGGGCTCGCTCAGGGAGCCCCGGGCACTATCCTGTCCCGCAGGTCTGGGGTTCCGTCACTTATACCTTGGGGCCGTGGCAGGGCATGGAGGTCCTTTGGTGGGGCACTGGCTTTGTCCAGCTCTGGGAGACATGGCCTAGGCCCTGAGGTGGGGTGGCGAGTCTGCACCTTGGTCCCTGCCTTCGCAATTTGAACACCTGGGAGGGGAGCAGCAGCTTCGGGTTCCCGCAGGGACCCCTAGCCAGCCTGAGGCTCCTTCCATGGGTGTGGTTCCCGCCCCCATGGAACCCCATTTCTGCTACCTGGTTTCATTATACCACAGGGACCTCTGCCAGCCTGGAGCTCCTCCCAGGGGCATGGTGCCCACCCTGCCTCCCATGGGACCTCCTTGTTTCTATCACCTGGTATTACCATGCTTCTGCATCCTGCCCATCCCTTGGTGGAGGGGCCTGTGCAGGTGGCAGAGTCTGCTCTGTCCCTACCGGGAGGATGGCCACCTTCGGCAGGCCAGTGCCTGACCATGTCCCCTCTGCTCCTCTCCACCTGAGAACAGCGCTGCAGAGCTTCCTGCAGGCCAACCTCTTTCCCTGAGCCTTCTCACCAGGTGGCCACATGGTGGGCCATAATGCACTGATGGAGACCCCCTGTGGGCACGTGCTCAGGCCCAGCATGCACCCCCAGGCTTGCTAGGGAGGGCCACCATGTGGGCTTCAGAGGTTGGTTTCCTGGAATAGCCTGGGTTGGGGGAAGCGGCAGATGTGGCTTCACTAGGGCCAGGCCACAGAGGGCTGTGGTGTGCACTTTGTGTCCATGGTAGCAGGGGCTGCAGTAGGGTTTTTGTTTTGTTTTTTTGGTGTGTGTATTACCGGGGATTGAACCCAGGGGCATTCTACCTCGTGTGTGTGTGTGTGTGTGTGTGTGTGTGTGTGTGTGTGTGTGAATTGAACCCAGGAGTATTCTACTTCTGATCTACACCCCCAGCCCTATTTTATTTTTTATTTTGAAACATGGTCTCACGAAGTTGCTGAGGCTGCCTGTGAACCTGTGATCCTCCTGTCTGAGCCTCCTGGGTTTACTGGGATTACAAGCATGCACCACTGTGCCCGGCTCACAGCAGGGTTTTGAGCAGGGTATGCCTTGACCACCTTTTTGTCTTAGAGGCGGGTGCCTGAGGCAGCTCAGGCAGGGGTGTGAGTGGCTGGAGCCAGGGTGGAGCTGGGGCCTCCTGAGAACTATCTCTGGACACAGTGAGCAGTGGACATGCTGTGTGAGGCCATCTCTCTTGCCCCAAGCAGGTGGAGCTGGGGCAGGACCTGGGGTCTTTAGGAGTAGGCTGTGCTGGAGGCTCCCAGGCACAGCGAGGGTGGGAAGTTAGTGCCCAGGGTTGGGGGCTCGGCCCCAAGAGGATGAAGAATGAGCAGCTGGGCCCTGAGCCCTCAGCACTGCTCAGACACACAGGTTCCCAGAGCCCAGGTGTGCTTTGCCCCATCCCACTGCCGGGAGACCCCAAAACCTTCGAGTACCCTGCCCAGGTGGGCCCATCACCACAGAGCAAGCCTTAATTGATTAACCACCTCGCTCATCAGTTGTGGGTGCTCACAGGACCACCCACAGCCGCCCTGGTGCTTCATGTGGGCTGAGCACAGGCCAGCAAACATGGGCAGTAGAGTCAGGGCTACGGGGCCCCTAGTGGACACTGGTTGTCCCATCCCCCCACAGGGCGCAGTCCAGGTCCACACTGACCTCTGCCCATAAGGGCTTCTAGTGCTCATGGACCCTGTTCCGGTCTGTTCCTCGGGTGGGGACCCCACCAGAGCTCTGAGACCAAGAACAGACACTGCCTGAGAGAGTGGGGAGCCAGGGAAGCTGCCCCATTTGGGGCTGGAGCCAGGACCCCACCCCAGTAGGGTGAGGAGGAGCCAGCCTCACAGCACTGTTCTCCTTTGAAGGCAGCCATAGCTCCACCTTGCTTAGGCTCAGCCCCAGCCCAGGCTGCACCTTGCCTCCGAGCCCCTCACCCTCCTCCACTGTGGCTTCTAGGAGTCATCTGGCGGGTGGGGGTGTCCTCGGGCTCCTGTCACAGCATGCAGGGCTGTGAGGGACATGTCGGCCCGGCAGGCGGCTTGGCGAGAGTAGAGAAGCCACTAGACTCCGTGGAGGCCCGTGGCAAGTGGAGGAGGAGGCTCGGAGGGGGCTGGCAGGCAGGACTCAGCCGGGCAGAAGTGGCCACGGTGGCTATTGAAGTGTGGTTTTCATACACAATCTCGGCCATTCTGAAGCAAGCAGCCTCCAGCTCTATCCAGCTCCAGAACATTCCATTTCTCCAAAAGGAAACCCTGTCCGTCCCCACAAGCTCCTGTTTCCCTGGCCCTGGCGCTCTAGTCTGCCTTCTATATCTGAACTTGCCTCTTGTGTCTGCCTCGTGTAGGAGGGACCGCGTGTGTGGCCCCTGTGTCTGGCTGCCCTCACGCAGCACCACTGGTCATCTGCATTGGAGCCGGTGCCAGGGTTTCACTCCTTTTTACGGCTGAATAATATTCCCTCCTGTGGTTGGACCAGGTGTTGTTTGTCCATTCATCTGCTGATGGACGTTTGCACTGTTCCCACCCTTCGCTGCTGGAATTTGTGGTGCTGGGGAGACCCGTGTACCCTATCTGTGAAGAAAACCAGGTTTCACTTTAGGGTTTTTTTGTTGTTCTTGTTGATTTTGTGTGTGTGTGTGTGTGTGTGTGTGTGTGTGTGTGTGGTACTAGGGATTGAACCCAGGGACATTCTATCTCCAAGCTACACCCCCAGCCCTATGTTTTTTTATTCCCTATTTTGAAACAGGGTCTCATTAAGTTGTGGAGGTCCTCACTAAGTAGCTGAGGCTGGCCGCGAACCTGAGATCCTCCTGTCTCAGCTTGTACTGGGATTACAAGCGTGCACCACCACGCCCAGCTGGGAACTGTTTACCTTTGAGGAACCATGGGGCTGTGGTCATTCATGATCTCTCCCCTTGTGGTCTCTCCTCCCTGCCATCCAGAGCAGGCTAGGCGTGCCCCAGTGGGTGCTGTACTCGTAGCCAGTGTCTGCAGCTCCTCTGTAGCCACACAAGTCCCATCCACATTGGGCCCCGCTAGCTAGCTCAGCCCTGCCACCCCTCCTGGGGGCCACCTGGAGATGCTTGGGAAAGCCCGATGATTGTCGGGGTCTGGCCCGGCCAGGACAGTGGGCACATGCATGGGAGCCATCAGGGCCCGGGCCTCGGGTGGGACATGCTCTGCTGGCTGTCTCACAGGGGCCCTGCTGTCCCTGCTATGTGGGGCTGGTCCTGAGAGTCCCTCTTGTCCCCTGGCATTTCAGGGGTCCCAGTACACTGTCCACAGCCAGGCCCAAGGAAGAGGCCGTTGCGTGTCTGTTGCTGTGGCAGCTTTGGACCCAGGGTCACCAGTGTGTTGTGAAGGGCAGAAGGCCCAAGGATGCCTTGGCTGGGTGAGCAGCAGCCAAGAGGCACGGTGCTCTGGGTGGGCAGGGCCTCTCCTGGGCCTGGCGGGGGTGCTCTGGACACCCACAGCCAACCAGAAATCCTGAGTATCCTGTGGTCGCCGAGATGGGGAGGCCGGGGGCCCACAGCCCCCCCCCTCGCGGGCCTGGGCTTCCTGGCGCCTCGCTTTCATAACTGACAAGTGCCTGGGTCCATGGTGTAGAACACCAAGAGGTGCGCTGCTGGCAGGGTGGGGGGGTCCAGGTCTAGAGGTCACCCGCCTCGTATCCTCCCGCAAGCACATCCATGTCATCGGGGATGGGCGACTCCCCATCATGTCCCCACCCCCGGCACCACGTGAACCCTGTCATGAGGAGCAGCTTTGCACCTTTTCATAAAGGGGGTCGCATGCCTCCCAGGACTGGCCATCCCACCCCTGTGCCTGATGTCATCCTGTCCTGATTCAGGTGGCTCCGTGTTCCTTCTGAGTAGTAGGGCCATGTGGCACTCCTGCCACAGCACCCCCACACAGCTTTCTATCACTTTAACTTTTCTCAGCACAAGTAACACACCTGGCGCTGGGGCCGTCACCACTGGTCCCCCGGCTGCCACAGCTGGACAGGCTTCAGGGCATTTGTTGTGTCCCTCTCACCCCCACCTCGCTACATCTCAGAACCACCCTGATCCTGGCAGACGGTAGAGAGGGGCTGGGAGGAGGCTTGGGAGGCTGTCATGGGAGACAGGGCTGCTTCTCGGGGGGCTCCCTGCCTACACAGAGTGCCCAGCCTGTGGCCAGCCCCGAGTGGGCTATTTAATGCAGGACAAAGCTGTCCTCTCCCTCCCTCAGAGGCCACCGGGACTCATTCGGTGCTCCTGGGCTCTTGGCACCCTCAAGCTTTCTCCCATGAATAAACATGCCCTGCTTCCTGAGCAAATGGGAAAAGTAGGGTTGAGTGCCCCTGAGGAGAGGTGGGAGGGCACCCAGGCAGCAGGCCCTGTCCCAGGCTGGTGGGGTTTTTTTTCCCCACTAGGGGTCCACAGGGAGAAGGGAGCGCAAGAGCCCTGGCTCTGGTGGTGTGTGGGGTGTGTAGGGCTGGTCAGTCCCCCCCCTGCTTCCTGCTGGGCCCACCGCCTGCCTCCCGCCCACTCGGATTCGGGCTCGCACGCCAAGCTGCTCTGGATTTGGCCTAATGGAGCTTAGCTGGCTGAGCAGATTGCTCTGGGGGCTGGCGGGCGGGGATGGGGCAGCTCGTTGCCTTCTAATCCTCCTGCAGCGGAGCCTGACGGTGCCCGACTGGATTTCTTGCCACTGCCCAGGAGGAAGCCCTGCCTGGGATCCCAGGTACATGGGGTAGCCTGGTCAGGGTTCCTGTTTATCTGAAGAGGAACCACAGCCAGCATGGGCCTCTGGGGCTTTGACCATCTCTCCTGGTGAGGGACACTAGTGCCCCTGTCTTTGTCCTTCTGTGGAGACATCCATCCTGCCCAGCCTGACATCCTCCCACAAATGCACAGGCCTCACCTGGGGAAGGTGTGACATCTGGGGTCCTGTGGAGGCCAAGGATTTGAGGCTCTGCCGGTGGCTGTACTGGAGGGCTGTAATGCCTGAATCTCCTTAGTGCCTGGAAAAGAAAGTGTTGTGACCCACGTTGTACAGATAGGGAAACTGAGGTTCAGAAAGGACCAGGGACAGGGAATAGTAGAATCAGGGTCAAGGACCCCCCCCCAGGGCATGAGTCATGGGTGGGGGAGGGGAGACAGGGACCGAGCAGCAGATCTGGACCCCCCTTCCCACGCTGAGCCACATGTTAACAAGGAGGATGGAGGTGCAGGGGGTCCAGGACCACCCTGGGGCCCCACAGGTCTCCCGAGGGACTCCACTCCCTCCACAGAATCACATGGCAGCTAGGCTGCCCCCACCCTGCAGAGGGGCTGCAGCCCCACCGCCCTCCACACAGGAGGTACCCTGGGGCTCCTGCGCTGGACGCAGGACAGGAAAGCGGCCACCATCACCCTCTCAACAGGCAGGCTGCCCTTCCCAGCCTGTCTCCTCCTCCTGACTCCCTCCATGTAAGAAAGGGCAGATGGACTAGGTGGTTTCCAAGAAAGCCTGTTCCTCTTCAGCCCTGTGGGGGGGGACCCCAATCCCATATCTGATAGGCCCAGGTAGGACAGCCACTTCAGCACCATGGACAGCAGGCACCTCCTGGTCAACATCTGATGGGTGTGTGTGGGGTGTGTTGGAGCCCAACTCCTTGGAAAGCCACCCCCCCACCCCGCTGCTGAGGCCTGAGGATGTAGGGTGGGTGCTGTGGAGAGGAGGGTGGGCTCTAGGGGGTTCACCTTTGTTCCAGGGCCCCAGGGAAGTTGTGTCTGTAGCAGGGTCCTGAGGATATGAGGAAAGGTCTCTTCCCCTGGAAAGAGACTGAGAAGTCCGTGTCCCAAAGCTCTAGGGTGGGACTTTATCTTATTTTATTTTTTTGCTGGGGAGCACACAGTGGGGCTAGGGGGGTGGCTGAACCCCTGTGAAACACTTGGTCCGGTGGTAAGGAGAGGGAAGCAGAGTGGTGAGGGCCATCCTGGCTGGCAGGATGCCCTGGGGGACTATGGGCTTGGGGTGTGTGGCCACAGGGTGGGCATCATACCCCAGGAGCCCAGGGGGTCTCCAGCCCTGGCCACTTTCCACACCTTCACCTGGGCTCAGTTCTGTGCTGCGCGCTGGGCCTCAGGGCCTGGTAGAGCCTGGCTAAGCCAATCTGTGTGAGAGCCCTCCTGGCGAAGACTATCTTAGTTCCCCAGGCTGGACCTAGACTACCTCACTGCCCCTGTCTGCCTTCCAGCCCTGGCCCCGGGCAGCACCAGTACCACTCATCCACTTGGCTTCCTCTGACCCACAGTGAGGGTCAACTCCAATTTGTAGAAGTTTCTTTAAAACTACAGGAATTTAAACTAGACCCAGAAAGTTCATCTGTGTATCCACCAAGCCCCCGGTCATCAGCTCTGTGTGCCGTGGCTGCTTGGCACCGTCTGTCCTCTACTGCCCGTGGGATGTGATGGGGTGCTGTGGTCTCCATCAAGGAGCCTCCTTGACCTCACTCCAGGTGGCCCGGACCCCAGGTGCATGGGTGGGGCCTGAGCCAATACAAGGTGCTCTCTGGAGCAGCCACCTAGGGTGGTGGGTCTGATTGAGGTGTGCTCGGGGAACAGGGCAGAGCTGACCTCAGAGCAGTTCCCTGGGGCAGTAGCCAGCAGAGTCAGGAACCCCAGCTGCCCAGGACCCATGGGCACAGACTGCTCCCTCCCTCCATCACCTCATCTCTCCAGGGCAAGGGCTTCCCACAAGTAGCTGTGGTAAGGGATCGTGATGTGGGGCCAAGGGGTGCACTGGGGACAGGCTCACCCGTAGCCATGGCCGGGAGTGTGCAGCCAAGGTGGGGCCCAGGAGGCACGTGGCCTTAGTGGGAGGCTGATGTCTCCTCTGCCGCCCATTACACAGAGTACTTGTTACCGCTGAACCCATTAAGTGTAATTATGACGCTCTCAGCAGGAACGTGTAATTACATTCGTGGCTCTGAGCCACGGTGTGTGGCGCCACCATGGGCTGGGGGCCTGGCTCGCTGGGACAGGGAGGGGGAGAGAGAGAGGGAGAGGGAGGGCTGCAGGGTCCCTCAGAGGGGCACACGGGAGGCCCGACCCTTTGCTTGCCCTCCACCCCAGGCTCATCCTGGCCCTGCTCTTGCTCACGCCATCTCTGGAGGTTGGGGGTCACAGTCCTGTCAGGCCACACGCTCCCTGTGCCCACTGTGTCCTTCTACCATATCCATGGCTTACCCTTGCTGGGCAGGGGCTCAGTGTGGCTGTCCATCAGTCACCTTGACAGAGTGACCCTCTATGAAGGACGGGGGAAGGGGTGATGAGACCCTCCACAGGGGACAGGGGCACTGAGACCCACCACAGGGACAGTGGGGACAGGAGTGCTGAGACCTTCCATGGGGGACAGGGGGCACTGAGACCCACCACAGGGGAGGGGGCACCTCCATGAGGGATGGGGCACTGAGACCCTCCATGAGGGGGGGGACACTGAGACCTGCCACAGGGGAGGGGGCACCTTCATGGGGGATGGAGGTGCTGAGACCTGCCAAGGGGACAGTGGGGGATGGGGGAACTGAGACCCACCATGGGGACAGTGGGGCACAGGGATGCTAAGACCCTCCATGGGGGATGAAAGCACTGAGACCTGCCAAGGGAACAGTGGGGGATGGGGCCGCTGAGACCCTCCATGGGAGAATGGGGGTGCTGAGACCTGCCATGGGGACAGAGATGCTGAGACCCACCACAGGGGATAGGGGGCACCAAGACCCACTGCAGGGACATTGGGAGACTGGGGGCACTGTGACCCTACATGGGGGATGGAGGGCACTGAGACCTTTGGGGGCTGGGGACACTGAAGTACAGAGGTGAGTGACTTGCTCAAGGTCACCTGCAGGAGGTTCAAACCCAGGCCTCAGTGCAGAGCCTGGCCTGGCTGTGAGGGTGAACACCCGTCCCTGTCCTCGGTCCCTGCGGTGTTAGGCCACAGACTGCACCTGACCATCACATGGCTGTGTTTTTTTAGGAAAGGTCATTCCTGTCCACCTGCTCCCATGTGGGCTTGGGGGTCTTCTTCCCTCCTCTCATGGTTTGTGGGATGTTGGTGGCCGCGGCCCTGCGAAAAGGGCCCAATATTTGGGAGTAGGATGGGGACACCAGGTAGGGTGGATGTGCCCCACCCTAAGTCCCTGGCTTGGACATGGGCTCTTGGGCATCTCTGAGCTGCCCCATCAGGGCCACACGTGGGACGTGGCCGGTCTACTGTTGGGGTTCCTGAGGGGCCGGAGGGGGCCTGGAGGCAGGGCAGTGGGCTGCCAGCCTTCCAGGGAGAGTCATGGACTCTGGAGGGCCACACACACCTGCCATGGCGCCACGGCGCCATCTGGTGGCCTTTGAGAGCCGACAGGTGTCTCACTCGTGGAGACCCTGAGGTGGCCCATTGTGCTGGGACAGAGACCCAGGAACCTACTGGGGGCAAGGGCACTCCACTGGTCTGGCAGGCATGCAGGGGCAGGGGGTCTGTCCATGCACCTGGTCCTTAACAGCTGTGCAGGTGGTTCGAGCACGTCAGCATGCTGGTCATCATGCTCAACTGTGTGACCCTGGGCATGTTCCGGCCCTGTGAGGACGTGGAGTGCCAGTCGGAGCGCTGCAGCATCCTGGAGGTGGGCGGAGCGGGGCGGGGCCGGGCGGGCGGCCTGGGCCGGCGGCCGGCCTGACCCCTCCTCCCGCCAGGCCTTCGACGACTTCATCTTCGCCTTCTTTGCTGTGGAGATGGTCATCAAGATGGTGGCCCTGGGGCTGTTCGGGCAGAAGTGCTACCTGGGCGACACCTGGAACCGGCTGGACTTCTTCATCGTCATGGCTGGGTACGGCGCCCACATCCCGACCAGGCTCCGGAAGCCTCTGGGCTGGCCGCAGGGCCCCCTGCCCCACCGGGGAGCGCGGGGTATCATGCTCTGAGGCCCAGGGGAGCCCCTGCCCTGGCTGGGGTCCCTGTGCAGCAGCTGGTGATGGGAGAGACGGGCGGCCTGTGTCAGGCCAGCAGTGGGTGTGCCCCCTCCTGAGGAGTCCCCACCCACAAGCTACCCTGTCTCCCCAGCATGATGGAGTATTCTCTGGATGGACACAACGTGAGCCTCTCAGCCATCCGCACCGTGCGTGTGCTGCGGCCCCTGCGCGCCATAAACCGCGTGCCCAGTAAGTGACCCAACCCCACCCAGGGATGGACACAGCCCTGTGTGTTCTGCTGCCCTGTGGGGCCCTCATGAGGGTCTGCTGAGGCACAAAGGGGGGCGTGGGGGGAGGTGGAGTATGGCTCAAGCCCTGGTGCTAGGGGACCAGGGAGACAGGAGGCCCGGCCCTGCTGCTTGCCTGGACACTGAAGCACTTGCCTCCTTTCTGGGGAGATTTCGCTCTGCGGTGTGAAGGCCGTCAGGGTTGGCAGGGTCCTGGCTCCCATGCTAAGCGATGGGGTTGCTCTGAACTTCAGGCTCCTCATCTGCACTGAACTTGGGGCGAGGCCAGGGGCTGAGCAGGTCCCTGCTGGCTTACCTGTCTTGCTGTCCCAGCTGGTGGGCACTTGTGTGGGAGGGGCTCAGCTCTCCTGGGGGCTCTGTGCAGCCTGCTGCCCGTCCCTCCCAGACGAGCAGCCGAGCTCGGTGGTTGAGGAGCCGGAGCCGGGAGAATTTGATCTCCAGCCAGGGGGAGAGGAAGAGCAGGGCCTGGACCCTGACAGGGTTGGCCACCAGCCCTGACTCCCACAGGCATGCGGATCCTGGTCACCCTGCTGCTGGACACACTGCCCATGCTCGGGAACGTCCTTCTGCTCTGCTTCTTCGTCTTCTTCATCTTCGGTATCGTTGGTGTCCAGCTCTGGGCTGGCTTGCTGCGGAACCGCTGCTTCCTGGATAGCACCTTTGTCAGGTGTGCAGGCTCCGCCTCTGACCCAGCAGGCCACGCCCCAAAGGCTCCTCCTGACCCCCTCCCAGCAGACACCTCCTTTCAGGCCCTGCCCCTGTGAGGCTCCTCCCACCCATCAGGCCATGCCCCAGAGGACTCCTCCCCTCAAAATGCTGGTAGTTTGAACCCTGATCTGGCTTCTGGGTCTCTTCCTCTGTTTTTCTGTGTCTATCTCTGTCTCTTTCCTCTGTTTTTCTGTCTCTGGACTTCTGGCATCAGGTGTCCCTGCCAGCATGGCATGCAGGGGAGGTCTGGGGGCCAGTGCCTGGCTCATGGGCCCCTAGCCCTGCTCTCTGGGCCCCTGCAAGGACTCAGGTGTGCCCAGGGACTGAGGGCCTTGACCACAAAGGCCTCTAGGACTTGGTGCTGTGTCTGGTGCCCTGAGGCCCTGGGGTACCCTGCCTGCTCAGGATGGAGTGCAGCAGCCTCCCTATACCCCAAGGCAGCTCGCAGGGTTGAGGGGGTGCCAGGAGTCTGCAGCCCAGGAGGCCTGCCTGGAGGGGCAGCCGGGACTCATCCCACTGCCTCCTGAGGAATAGCGCTCACCTGTCCTTACTCTCTCTCTCGGCAGCCCTCCCTGCCGGATGCAGAGCTCAGGGCAGGTGGCCATCACGCTCCCTCTCCCTTCTGCACAAAGGGGCGCCATCCCTCTCATTCCATCATGTCCCCTCCCACCATGGCCTCTGAGAAGACCGGGCCTAAGGCTGGTGGCCTACCAGGGCCACCCTCCCTTCCCCAGGCCCTGCTGATGACCTGAGTTGCCTGCCCCCCCCCCAGCACCCATGTCAAAGGCTCGCAGTGTGGGCCTCTGGACTGGCTGCCTGCAGGGGCCTGGGCATCATCTGCCTCTTGATCCCTGGGTCTTGGAGTTTTGGGGGCAATCACGGGGAGGAGGGCCTGTGGGGGCCGGAGGAGAGGAGGGACCCATGGGGAGGTTTTACTGGGCCCTGGAGCAGTTGAGGTCCCCTGGCCATGTCCAGGCCTGGCTGGCTCAGGAAGGTGTGTAGCTGTCACGGAGGAGGGCAGGAATAGCCGAAAAGTGTCGTGGGTTTGTTGGGCCCCCGGCTGGGGCCTGTGGGTAACAGATAACCACAGCAGTGGTGTGGGTGGGTGGAGTCTGCCATGTGTGCTTTGTGCTCACCCCCCGCCCCTTGAGGCCCGTGCCCAGGTGAGGGAGTGGGGTCACTCCAGGGTGGTCGCTTCCTGAGGTCATTTCCTTGGGGGCAGTATGGCTCCAGGACCTGATGGCTGGTGGTGAAGGGAGGGTGTGGTGGCACTGGCTGACCGCACCCTGGCCTGATGCCTTTCAGGAACAACAACCTGACCTTCCTGCGGCCCTACTACCAGACAGAGGAAGGCGAGGAGAACCCGTTCATATGCTCCTCGCGCCGCGACAACGGCATGCAGAAGTGCTCGCACATCCCCAGCCGCCGCGAGCTGCGTGTGCCCTGCACGCTGGGCTGGGAGGCGTACATGCAGCCACAGGCTGTGGGCGTGGGCGCTGGCCGCAACGCCTGCATCAACTGGAACCAGTACTACAACGTGTGCCGCTCTGGGGACTCCAACCCCCACAATGGCGCCATCAACTTCGACAACATCGGCTACGCCTGGATCGCCATCTTCCAGGTGGGCTCCAGGCCTGGGTGGCCCGTGGCTGTGGTGTCCCTGTCTATAGTGGGATGCTGAATGAGTGGGACAGGGTGGGGGAGGGTGGACTGGTGTCCGTGGCTGTTCCCAGGGGGATTGCAGAGGGCACAGGCTGAGTCCGGCCTCCTCCCTCCACAGGTGATCACGCTGGAAGGCTGGGTGGACATCATGTACTACGTTATGGATGCCCATTCATTCTACAACTTCATCTACTTCATCCTGCTCATTATCGTGAGTGGAGTGTGGATGCAGCTGGGTGTCCCCCTTAATGAATGTGACATGTGATGGGGTGGAGGAGTGGGACTGCCCTGTGTCCTGACCTACCCAACCGCGCTCCTTCCCAGCCTGTGGCCCTTGTGCTGTCCCACTGACCCCACTGCTTCCCAGCCTGCCTGGGCCCCGTACCACCTGCCCCTACCTAGCCTGCCCAGGTCCCATACCACCACCCCTACCCAGCCTTCCCGGGCCCCGTACCACCCGCTCCTACCCAGCCTGCCCAGGTCCCATACCACCGCCCCTACCCAGCCTGCCCATGGCCCAGGAGGGCAGAATGGTCACAGTAGAGGGTCACACTGGGGGTATACCTGAGGAGGAGGTGTGGGCCACACAGGGGCCCTGAGGGAGGTTCTGGGTCTCACACCATCCCACAGACAGGCACAAAGCCCATGGTGTTGGCAACAGGTTCCAGCCCTGAAACTGACAGGGCACGGGGCCCGGAACAGAGTCAGCCTGGTGGTCACACCCACTCTGCTGCAGGTGGGCTCCTTCTTCATGATCAACCTCTGTCTGGTGGTGATCGCCACGCAGTTCTCAGAGACCAAGCAGCGGGAGAACCAGCTGATGCGTGAGCAGCGCGCCCGCTACCTGTCCAATGACAGCACGCTGGCCAGCTTCTCAGAGCCAGGCAGCTGCTACGAGGAGCTGCTCAAGTACGTGGGCCACATCTTCCGCAAGGTCAAGCGCCGCAGCCTGCGCCTCTGTGCCCGCTGGCAGAGCCGCTGGCGCAAGAAGGTGGACCCAAGCAGCACCCTGCATGGCCCGGGCCCTGGGCGCCGGCGGCGTGGGGCAGGTGGCCACGCGGCGTCTGTTCACCACTTGGTCTACCACCATCACCACCACCACCATCACCACTATCACTTCAGCCATGGCAGCCCGCGCAGGCCAGGTCCTGAGCCAGGCCCCGGAGACACCAGGCTGGTCCCAGCTGGGGCGGCACCCCTGCCACCCTCCCCGGGCCACGGGCCGCCCGACTCCGAGTCTGTGCACAGCATCTACCATGCCGATTGCCACGTGGAGGGGCCACAGGAGAGAGCACGGGCGGCCGCCGCCGCTGCTGGCCTCAAGCTGGCTTCAGGCCTGGGCGCCATGAACTACCCCACCATCCTGCCCTCAGGGATGGGTGGCAGCAGCCCTGGGTCCAAGGGGAAGCGAGCCACCGGGCCCCCCAGGGCCACAGGGCATAGCCCCTTGAGCCTGGGTGGCCCCGACCCGTATGAGAAGATCCAGCATGTGGTCGGGGAACATGGTAAGGAGCCCACCCTCGCCCCGTGAAGGGTGGGCAGGGCAGGGCCCAGGATGTTGCCTCTTACCCCGTGTCATGACTGGTCAGGAAGGAAGAGGGGCCACCTCTCTCCATCCCCCATCAAACCATGCCTGGCATGGGAGGCCTATGTGGCTCCCAGGCCTGCATCTGTGGCCCCTGCCCGGGCATGAGAGGTACTGTGTGACGCATCCATGGCTGCCACAGCCTCAGACTTACAGGGCCCTTGGCAGCCACAGCGCTGGCCTCTCGAAGGGAGAAAATTGAGTCAGGGCAGTGACGGGCCTAAGAGGCTGAGGTCACAGAGTTCCAGGGGGTCGGGGACTGGAGATACCCACCCACCCACCCAGAGATCCATGATCTGGGCTCAGCCGTGGCCCTCACAGGTCCCAGAGGGTTGGGTTCCATGCAGATGTGGAGGCCCTGCGGGTCCTGACTGAGGTAGCAGAGGGGGGCATGGAGTGTGTGAGCCAGTGTGTCACGGGCTTGGAGCCTGAGCCGCATGCGCTGCTGGTGTAACAGACATTGGGTCGCAAAGCCTCAGTGCCAGCGGCACAGGATGGCCCATCGAGAGTCCTACTGTCGGTTCCTGAGTTGGAGCAGTAGAGACTCGGTGTGTTGGGCCAAGCAGGACAGTCAGCTGGTTCTACCACGAGCTATGACTGCCATCGTGGTCTCTCACGTGTCCATGGACCGTGCAGCCCAGGGCAGGTGGACTTCTCTGTCCTCTCGAATGTCCCCTGAGTGTGACAGGAGTGCTATGGGGGGGTGTATACCCAGATGTGCAAGAGTGTGCCCAAGTATGTGTGAGAATGTGCTCAGGTGTACATGGTGCCCAGGTGTGTGAGAGAATATGCTTAGATTTACACCTGTGTGCCCATGTATGTGTATTAGCTAATGCGTTCAGGCATACATGGTGCCCAGGTGTGTGTGCCCCTGTGTGCATGTGCATATACCCAGGTGTGCACAAGTGTGCCTGGGTATGTGTGTGCTGATGTGTGCAGGCATGTGCCCAGGTGTGTGTATGTACTTGTGAACATGCCCAGGTTTGCACTCAGGTGCTCTCAGGTGTGCATGTGTGTGCCTGCAGGTATGTCTGTCCTAGTGTCCTCTGGCTGCTGTACAAAATACCCCAGACTGGGTGGTTTACAATAGAAACTTACCCTTGATTCTTGGGCAGCCCAGAGCCATGTGTTGCAGGTTGGTCCTGTCCTGCGCTGTTGGTCCACAGCAGCTCTGGGGAGGGTCCCTCCTCCCACTCCTGTTGGCCTTGGACTGTCTCTGCCTGGGCCTTCGCAGGACCTCCATATGTTGTGGGCAGTCCCTCTGGCAGCTCTGGGAAGGGTTCTTCCACTCCTAGTGGATCTGGCCCTTACACCATAGCTGTGTGCCCGCTCTGCCCACATCGTTGCAGGGACTCCATGGGTCCTTGTTTTCTCCTCTCCTGAGGACACCAGTGGCATCAGGGCCCTCCCCACCGCTGGGGGACTATGTCGTAACTAATGGCATCTACAAAGCCCCCATTCCCACATATGGCCCTGCTCACAGATCCCGGGTTAGGATGTGGGTGGATTTTTGCCGGGGACTCACCACCCTGTGCCCGGGTAGGTGTGGGTTCCTGGGGACCCTGGGTAAGCACCTCTGCTCAAGCCCAACCCCATCTGTGTCTCTGCAGGACTGGGCCAAGCCCCCAGCCGCCTGTCAGGCCTGAGTGTGCCCTGCCCCCTGCCCAGCCCCCAGGCGGGCACCCTTACCTGCGAGTTGAAGAACTGCCCATACTGTGCCAGTGCCCTGGAGGACCCTGAGTTTGAGTTCAGTGGCTCAGAGAGCGGAGACTCAGATGCCCACGGGGTCTACGAGTTCACACAGGACGTGCAGCATGGCGACTGCCGGGACCCCATGCAGCCACCCCCTGCGGCAGACGCACCAGGCCCGGGCAGTGCGCGGCGCCGGCCACAGCGGCGGGTGGCTGCGGGCGGGCCAGGCTGGCTGGGCCGCCTTGGGGCCTCCTTCAGCAGTAAGCTGCGCCGCATCGTGGACAGCAAGTACTTCAGCCGGGGTATCATGGTGGCCATCCTCATCAACACGCTGAGCATGGGCGTGGAACACCATGAGCAGGTGGGTGCCTGGGGTCTGCTTGATGCCCCCAGGCCCTTCCTCAGGTGAAGTGGGTGGGGGTCTTGCAGGATGCTGATACAGGATGTGGTCACTAGCAAGCAGCTTCGGCCTCTTCCTGGCCCCCGAGGGTCTGGGGGCTGGTGTAAGGCCAGGGAGTTGTCTGTTGTGGGCTTTATCCTTCACCTATCAGACATTCTTGGCTCCTCGAGCTGCCCCTCTGCTGAGTGGTGAACACAGAGACATCCCGGCTGCAGCTCAGAGTTTCTCACAGCCTGAGGGTGGGAGCTGATGCCCCCCCCCCAAGGACAAGAGCACCCAGAGGCGGTGGCTAGGGGCATTTGCCCAGCTGTCTTGACCCATGGAATAGGCTCTTCGTGGCTGGAAAGAGATGCCTCTCTTAAGTGGCCTACATCCCTGGTCATGCCTGTGGGGCCCTTGGTGGCCAGAAGAGACCAGCAGCGTGGACTGGCACTGGGAGGAGGGGTGGGGTGGCGCCTGTTGCTCCTCGCCTGTCTGGATGCTGCAGGCTTTGTGTGCGCTGATCCTCAGCCCCCGGGGGCTGGGCCACACCAGGGCAGGAGCAGCGGGATAAGTACCCTCTCCTGGGAGTGGAGCTTGGCTCCTGGCACCACCACGCTGAATCCTCTTAATGTCAGAGGGTTTCCTTGCCTCCCGTCCCCGGGCTTTCCAGTTGCTGTTTTCTTTCATCCTGGATCAACTTAAGGGATCTGGCCACTGTGAGCCATAGGCAGGCCCCAGCCAGGGTGTTCTCCCTGCGGGTGAGGGCAAGGCAGGGCAGCCCCCATGCAGAAGAACCTCTGCACGCACACGTATGTGCACCTTGCACACCATGTGCATATGGGCAGGTACACATAGGTATGTGTAACGTACATGCAGTTACATGTTCACAGGTTTGCTGGAGCACACACCCAAACCTACCATGTGCATACATGCAGGAGTGCACACACACACACACACACACACACACATACACAGGCAGGTCATACTGGAACGTGCAGGAGTACACGAATATACATGCACAGGCAGATCACACTGAAATGTGGAAGAGTACACATGCATGTACAGGCAGGTCACACTGGGACATGCAGGAGTGCACATGTGCACACATGAACAAACAGGTCACATTAGAACATGTATAGGAGCACATACATGCACACACAAATGGGTCACACTGGAACACATGGAAGAGTACATGCATGCACAGGTAGGTCACACTGGGTCATGCAGGAGGGTACACATGAACAAACAGGTCACACTAGAACATGTATAGGAGTACACACAGGTGGGCCACACTGGAACACACAGTACTGTGCTCACATGTACATACACAGGCAGGTCACACTGGAATATACAGGAGTATACACATGCACACACACATCACACTGGAACACACAGGAGTGATCACTGGTTAGACTCGAACACACAGATATGCACGTGTTCAGGTCACACACACAGGTATGCACACACTAATGTGTAGGCACACAGGAGAGTCACGTGTCCCCAGCCAGAAAGACCAAGGGGTCTCTGGAGGGGACGGCTGGGCATGTTGCAGGGGCCAAGGTGGCTGCGTGGCACTGCTATGCTCACTCCCTCAGTCCGCCCAGGACCCCAGCACAGTGCTCTTTCCTGCTCCTCGCAGCCTGCACTCATGGAGCCAGGGGAAGGGGTCTTTGGAGGTGTACAGCACCTCTACACTTAGTTGTGATGGCAGGAAGGCCAGGCAGGCCTGCTGTCCACCTGGAGGTGTCCCTCGAGTTCTGGTCTTTTCTAGCTACAGATGATTAAGTTCATCTGAGATGCTGCACAGCCCCTTGGGCCTTTGATACAGCTGAATTTGCTTGTAAATCAGTGTGCACTGGGGTGGGAACTGTGGACGGGCCCTGACTGCCCTCCCCTGCCCGCAGCCTGACGAGCTGACCAACGCGCTGGAGATAAGCAACATAGTGTTCACCAGCATGTTCGCCCTGGAGATGCTGCTGAAGCTGCTGGCCTGCGGACCCCTGGGCTACATCCGGAACCCCTACAACATCTTCGACGGCATCATTGTGGTCATCAGGTGGGCCCCATGGCTACCCAGAACCTGAGCACAGCCCCTTCCACATGAAGGAGCACTGATGGTGGTGGTTCACGGGGACAGGGGACTAGATGTTTGGGACCCTGGTGGTCTCAGGGATCCTAGGCAGTGTTCCCTCCCTAGGAGCTTTCTCCCTCCTACAGTCACAGTTGAGCCAATGCATCTCAGATAGGTGTTTCTAGGATCAGGTGGACCTGTTCCCTGCAGAAATAGGGAAGATGTTCAGCGGTCAGGCCCTGGGAGGGAGGCCCACTTAGAGGCTGAGTCACTCTGGCCTCTGGGGCACTTGCAACAAAATCAATGTGGAATGAAGGGGACCCCCTCCCCAGTTTCCCCCAGAGGAGGCAGAGCTCAGGAGGGGAGTGTGCCATGCCCCGGCAAGAAGAAGTCAAGCGGGAGCAAATAAGCCAGGTATGGCTGTGAAGGTCTGGAAAGGAAAGGTTAAGAAACTTCTCTGACTCGGAGAGCCAGGGTTCGGGGGTCTAGGATGCTGCTGCAGCCTCATAACCCCCCGCCCCACGCCTTGATGAAGCCCCCCTGCTCCCAGATACAGGAGCAAGCGGAGCCCACTGTGGCTCTGGGGCCAGCGGTCCCACAGCCAGGAAGAGGGCTTGGGCTCAGGGAACAGTGCCTGACCCTCTCCTGGTCCCCACCCACAGCGTCTGGGAGATCGTGGGGCAGGCAGACGGCGGGCTGTCTGTGCTGCGCACCTTCCGGCTGCTGCGGGTGCTGAAGCTGGTGCGCTTCCTGCCAGCGCTGCGGCGGCAGCTCGTGGTGCTCATGAAGACCATGGACAACGTGGCCACCTTCTGCATGCTGCTCATGCTCTTCATCTTCATCTTCAGGTGAGCACAGGCAGGCAGCATGGGCAGTGGCCTCTTGCCCCCAGGGCAGCAGAGAAGTGGAGGCCTGGAGTGTGGGCAGGTGCCTGCCCTAACACGGGCCCACCAGAGAGAAGGCCCCCGCTGTCCTGAATTTAGCACCTGCAGAAGCTCCGTCACCATCACTACCCCTCCACTCAGGCAGCACAACTAGCCTGCTGTGTGCTGGGCGTGTTCCAGGGTGCAGAAACCAGAACGGACTCTGCTGCTGTGGGCTCAGGTGGGGTGGAGGTGGAGCCCCCATGCAGATAAGTTTGGGACTTGGGGCAGAGTTTGTTGAGTGCCTACTGTGTGCTGGCCTGGGCCTGGGGGTCCAGGCCAGACTGAAGCAGGTGTCCCAGGTGCCGGCCACTGCGCAGAGTCAGTGGCCTGCAGCTGTCCGTCTCGCTCCCAGCCTTGGCCTTCTCACCTGCAGCACAGACAGCTCAGCCCTGGGTGTCTGTCCTTCTAAGACAAAACTGTGGTGGCCAGGGAGGGGCCAGGCGAAGCCGAGATGGCCAGGGCATCTGTCCCGTCCCTGGCTGCTCCCGCCCAGCGCGCTGCCTCTGTCTTCAGCATCCTGGGCATGCACCTCTTTGGCTGCAAGTTCAGCCTGAAGACAGACACGGGAGACACCGTCCCTGACAGGAAGAACTTTGATTCTCTGCTCTGGGCCATCGTCACCGTGTTCCAGGTACAGCTGCAGGGGGAGGGGAGTTCTGAGGTGAGCATGGGTCCTTGAGGAGCCAGGGGTGGGGTGTCCTGGGGGGCCCATAGCCGCCTCCAGCATGAGGACATGCCCCACCCAGATACTGACACAGGAGGACTGGAACGTGGTGCTCTACAACGGCATGGCCTCTACCTCCTCCTGGGCCGCCCTCTACTTCGTGGCCCTGATGACCTTTGGCAACTACGTGCTCTTCAACCTGCTGGTGGCCATCCTGGTGGAAGGCTTCCAGGCGGAGGTGAGGGGCAAGTCTGGTAGGCAGGCAGGCCCCACCTGGGCAAGCCTGTGGGCGCTCGACCCCTCACCCTGGGCAGTCATCCTGGGCCCCTCCGTCCATACCCCACTCCTGAGCCGGTGGCCCCTCAATGTGGGCAGACGGTCCCTATCGTGAGAAGCTCATGCCTTCCTCGCGCTCTGCATATGCAGGGTGACGCCAACAGATCGGACACAGACGAGGACAAGACATCCACCCACTTTGAGGAGGATTTTGACAAGTTCAGAGACCTGAGAGCCACAGGTGTGCATGTGGACGGTGGGGCGGGCCTGGCGGGAGGATCCCCCTGCTGGGACCCCTGGTGGCTCAAGGGTCCACTCCATCCCAGAGATGAAGATGTACTCGCTGGCAGTGACCCCCAACGGGCACCTGGAGGGCCGAGGCAGCCTGCCCCCTCCCCTCATCCTGCACACTGCAGCCACGCCCACACCCACACCCCAGGGCTCCCCACACCTGGATGCGGCCCACAGCCTCCTGGACTCACGGCGTGGGAGCGGCAGCTCCGGGGACCCCCAGCTGGGGGACCAGAAGTCTCTGGTAGGGACTGCCCCCTGCCCATGCCCCTCGGGCACTGTCTCCCCTCAGATGAGTGAGTCCCACATGCCCCATGGAACCCCAGCCCTGTGCGAGGCAGAGGGCTAAGTGGAAGCCAGGGCGGCTGCTAGATAGGAGTCTGTGCATAATCCTTTACAGTGCCCACGGGGTGTGAGACGGGTAGTTCACCTTCCAAATGAATTGAAAGCCAGCACATCAGAGGGGAGAACAGAAAAGTGTTTCCAGACTGCCTGTGAAACAGGATGACTAAGTCAGAGCAGGACTCATGGTCACAATAAACACAGCAGCATGTCTCCCAGAGCCGTCAGAACAAGCTCCTGGAAACGCTGCCCCCAGCAGGCATGGCTGAGCTATCCTCTGAGACCCCGAGGGGCCCAGCAGGGGAGGACAGGGTGCAGTGAGCCGGGTAGACGGGGAGAGCAGGGGCCGATGTGGTGGGACGAGACAGAGAAGCCAGGGGCATGAGCCACTGGGAACAGCGATGACAGACAAGTGCCAGGGCCCCTAAGAGGTGGATGGGGACAGACCGGTGGAGGGTGGAGAGTAAGACCCCTGTGAGGCCCTGGAGCCCTCCACAGAGGGTTGAGCCCAGCAGAGGCCCAGGGCTTGGTCCAGTTTTATGCCCTAGAACAGTGGCCACGCTTTTTCTCTGCAAGTCCAGACAGCTAACAAGAAACAACACCAGCCTGGGCTGGTCCTTGCCAGGCACGGAGGCCGGAGGCGCCCCTCTGGGCAAGCACCCTCACTGTCAGTGGCCCTTGGGCCATCTCAGGCATCACTGAGAGCCAGCATGGGAGTGTCTCCGGTGGGGGCGGTGGGGAGTCTCCAGGCTAGATGACCCACAGCTAGCTCAGAGCAAGTGCTCTGTAAACGCCACAGTGGCTGCTGGTTCCGGTCCCACGGGGGAAGGTCCCACAGCCTGCCAGCCTGGGATGTGCAGGGAGCCCCAGGCCTGGCCCACCGGCTTACATGCCCCTGGCCCCCAGGCCAGCCTCCGCAGCTCGCCTTGTGCCCACTGGGGTCCTGGCAGTGCCTGGAGCAGCCGGCGCTCAAGCTGGAACAGCCTGGGCCGCGCGCCCAGCCTCAAGCACCGTGGCCAGCGCGGGGAACGGGAGTCACTGCTGTCCAGTGAGGGTAAGGGTGGTGCGGACGATGAGGCCGAGGACAGCAGGCCGAGCGCCGGCACACAAGAGGGGGCCTCCTCGCCTGGGCCCCGTACCACCCCACTGCGGCGCGCTGAGTCCCTGGACCACCGAGGCACACGGGACCCCCAGCCCCCGCGGCCTGCTGCCCTCCTGCCTGCCAAGTTCCACGACTGCAACGGGCAAACGGTGGCCCTGCCTGGGGAGTTCTTCCTGCGCATCGACAGCCACAAGGAGGATGCGGCCGAGTTTGACGATGACATGGAGGACGTGAGTGGGGGCAGGCAGGGACCTAGCCGGACCACAGCCACCCCTCGGCCCCATCTTGGGGCTGTCTCCCCCAGGCTGAGGCGGGGCACAGGATACCTCCCTCATGGGGACTCAGGAGTAGCAGGGTCCAGGCTGGCCAGGGCAAGAGGATTCTAGCCTCGGCCAGTCCTTGGGTAGGCGCCTGCCATCGAAGGCTGCGCTCCCCACCCTGGGAGCTGCCCAGGAGCTGCCTCAGTGGGAGAGGGGAGGTGTCTGCCAGGCTGGGGCTCCCACTGGCCAAGGGCAGTTCCCAGGGTGCCAAGCTCTGTGGACTCCCACCCCTGTCACTCTCCTGTTGCCTGGGTTGGGGTGAAGCTCCTGGGACAGGGATCCAGGCAGAGTGGGGTGGACTCACGGGGTGCTGGAGGCTCTGAGGATGCCTCTTGTCCCTCCTCAGAGCTGCTGCTTCCGCCTGCGCAAGGTGCTGGAGCCCTACACGCCCCAGTGGTGCCGCAGCCGCGAGTCCTGGGCCCTGTACCTCTTCTCCCCGCAGAACAGGTGAGGTGCCCACCATCCGAGGCCGCTCCCTGCCAGGAGAGGCAGTTAACCAGGCCTCACTCACCCACGGGTGGCACTCTGGGACCCCGCCCCTACCTCACCCACCACAGGGTGGCTCCCCCAGAACCAGCTCAGCCTCCCTCCCCCGGGGGCCTCACTCACCTGCCGGTCTCCCCAGGCTGCGCGTCTCCTGCCAGAAGGTCATCGCACACAAGATGTTCGACCATGTGGTCCTCGTCTTTATCTTCCTCAACTGCATCACCATTGCTCTGGAAAGGCCAGACATCGACCCAGGCAGCACCGTGAGTGCCCATGGAAGCTATCCTGGGGGTGGAGGTGGTACGGACAGCCCTCCCACAGGCTTCTCCCCACAGGAACGTGCCTTCCTCAGCGTCTCCAACTACATCTTCACTGCCATCTTTGTGGCCGAGATGATGGTGAAGGTACTGCCCCCTCCCTCCTCCCTGTCTGCCTGACACGCCCAATGCCCCCCAGTGCCCAACCCCTGACCCCCCCCTCCCTGGTGCCCGACCCCTGACCCCCCCTCCCTGGTGCCTGACCGCTGTCCCAGCCTCCCCACCAAGCCCCTGCACATGCCCCCAGGTGGTGGCCCTGGGCCTGCTGTGGGGCGAGCATGCCTACCTGCAGAGCAGCTGGAACGTGCTAGATGGGCTGCTGGTGCTGGTGTCTCTGGTCGACATCGTAGTGGCCATGGCCTCAGCCGGTGGCGCCAAGATCCTGGGCATCCTGCGAGTACTGCGCCTGCTGCGGACCCTGAGGCCTCTGAGGTGAGGACGGGTCAGGAATGGGGGGAGGGGAACCACGTGCAGTCCACCCTGCCCACCCGAGGTGCTCTCACGGCACCTACTGGGTTCCACTTGGGGCCTTTGCACCTGCCGTGCTCCCTGCCAGTGGTGCTCTCTTGGGTGGGCCAATGGCACGTCCCTCTGCCCGGGTCCAGGGTCATCAGCCGGGCTCCGGGCCTCAAGCTGGTGGTGGAGACTCTGATATCGTCGCTCAGGCCTATCGGCAACATTGTCCTCATCTGCTGCGCCTTCTTCATCATCTTCGGCATCCTTGGTGTGCAGGTGGGTGGCCTCCCCAGCTTGGGCTCAGCCTCCCAGCTGCAGGAGGGGCCCCTCCTCCATGGCGTGGGCAGCAGGTGGGCAGCTGGGCCAGGAGGGTGGTGGTGGAGTGGGGGGGGGCTAGGCTGGGGCCAGGTGCTCTGGGGTGACAGCCCTGCCTGTAGCTCTTCAAGGGGAAGTTCTACTACTGCGAGGGTACAGACACCAGGAACATTTCCACCAAGGCTGAATGCCGGGCCGCCCACTACCGCTGGGTGCGGCGCAAGTACAACTTCGACAACCTGGGCCAGGTGGGTGTGAGAGGCTGTGCTCCTGGCTCAGGTCTGGGGTGGGCGGGGGCCACAGTTCCACCTGTCAGTGACATCCCCTGCCCTGCAGGCGCTGATGTCCCTGTTTGTGCTGTCCTCCAAGGACGGCTGGGTGAACATTATGTATGACGGGCTAGACGCCGTGGGCATTGACCAGCAGGTGCGTGGGGCCGGGCAGTGTCTTGGTGATCTGTAGCAAGTCCCTGTGCCTGGGGCCGGGGGTCGACTTGGGAATCTTCACCCCAGAGGCAGCCTGTGGCCTGAGACCCCTCCCTGGCGAGATCCACCCTTAGGCTGCTCCCCTCTGGCTCCATGCTGGCCCTGGGGAGGGTCCCAGGCAGTCATCAGGCAACAGAGGGGAAGACAGGACCCACTTCCTCTGTGCTGCAGCCCGTGACCAACCACAACCCCTGGATGCTGCTGTACTTCATCTCCTTCCTGCTCATCGTCAGCTTCTTCGTGCTGAACATGTTTGTGGGCGTGGTGGTGGAGAACTTCCACAAGTGCCGGCAGCACCAGGAGGCTGAGGAGGCCCGGCGGCGCGAGGAGAAGCGGCTGCGGCGCCTGGAGAGGAAGCGCAGGAGTAAGGCGCTCCCCATGGCGGCGGCTGGTCGGTACCTGCGCGCACTGGCCTGCAGCCCCACCCCGAATGGCTCTGCACGAGGCCCACCTTGCATGGGGGCCGGCCTCAGAAGTGGAGCCCGCAGGAGTGGGCAGCTGGGGTGCCCACCATGGTAGGAGGTGGGATCCCCACTTGAGGGACCCAGGAAGTAGATGGGACACCCCCAGACCCCCTCCTTCTATCCGAGGGACAAGCTCAGCCTGTGAGTTCTTAACTCCGCGGGAGCCAGCCGGCCCCTGCAAGACAGAGCGGGATCGTGGCTTGGGCAGGGAGGGCTCCCGCAGCAGGCCCGAGTGTCCTCCCCACCCACTGCGGCCGCTCAGATGTCTCCTTGTCTTTCCAGGCACTTTCCCCAGCCCAGGTACCTGCCCCACCCCGCATGCTCAGCCCGCTTTTGCCGGCCGTGCTGCACGGGGGAGGGCCATGGCGTAGGCTCAGTAGGGTTTGTGGCAGGGTGGGCACAGACTGGGGGGCAAGTGCCAGCGGGTGGGGAGGGCCGTGGCTGGGGGCCGGTGTCCATGCTGCTGCCCCTGCTCCTGCGTGCCCCTCTTTGCAGCTCGCATGTGTGTGTGCGGCTTTGCTGTGCTGGGGACAGGGGCCACTTGGCCCCCTGCAGGCTGTGGCTGCTCTGTCTTCTGCACGGCTGCCAGCCCCCATGGCTGCTGAGCTGAGCCAAGCTCTTTAGTGACTGCATGTCGGACCGAGGAGCATGAGGGTCCAGGGTGGGGGGTTGTTCGGTTGCACCTGCTCTCCCTGGCCCTGGGCCTTCAGCCCCCAGCACGTGGTTCTGTGGCCGAGGTGGTCCCAAGGTGCAGGGCAGTGCACGCCTTACCTGTGGGAGCCCTTAGCGGCACTGAGGGGCAACTGCAGACAGAGCGCTTAGTGCAGACAGACCCGCTAGGCACACGGGTGGGGAGGACAACCCCGGGGAAGGTTCCTATCGTGATGTCAGTTTCAACCACAGGCAGTCACAAAGGACCCCTTGGAGGATGGCACAGGGGAACTCAGCTTGGTGGCGGGGGACACTCTGCCTGTGTGTGGGCTCAGGCTGGGAAATGGAAGAGGGGGCCGCCCTGCCCATCCCTTCCCCATTGAGGTGTCTGAACCCTTATGCCAGGCTAGACCCAGGCTAGACATCTGCTGACCAGCCTAGAGCCCCAGGCCTGCCCTGCGTAGTCCCAGCTCACGGATGCACAGGAACCGCCTCTTGCCTAGAACAGGCCCCTTTCTAGGAGAATCCCCCTCCTCAATCCTCGTGCAAACCCCATGGGCTGCCCAGGACAGCCCAGGCCCTCCTTGGGCCCCCTCCCATGCATGGCCTTCTGGGAAGAGCAGGGGACGTCGGGGGGCACAGGGAGGGCCCCGGCCACTTACCAGCCCCCTCTCCCTGCAGAGGCCCAGCGCCGGCCCTACTATGCCGACTACTCACACACGCGCCGCTCTGTCCACTCGCTCTGCACCAGCCACTACCTGGACCTTTTTGTCACCTTCATCATCGGCCTCAACGTTATCACCATGTCCATGGAGCACTACAACCAGCCCAAGGTGGCCCTGCAGCTGGCCAGGGGCGGGTCCACCAGGGCCAGCGTGGGGAGTCCCGGCCAAGCCTTCACTGGGGTGTGGGGCGTCAAGGCCTGTTCCTTGTTTAAATAAGGAATGAAACTCCCGCAGCCCCTGCCCTGGAGGTACCTCCCTAGCCTGTGAGCCACAGTGCAGGAACGCTGGCCATGTGACCATTCTCGGCAAGAGGACCACGGGTGACAGGCGGGCCCTGGCCGCTGCCCCTTACGCTCCCCAGCCCCTGCATTGCTGTGTTACAGAGTGTCTCTCTCCACCCAGGGCAGGGAGTGCACAGCAGTAGAGCCTTTTAGTCAGAATAGTCTCATGAAACTACCACTATGTGTAAAGCATGGGACACGGGCCCCGCATGGGTCCTAAATGGCAGGGGCGTGTGTCCTACCCTTTCCCGAGTTGTCCTCTGCATGCTGTCAGAGCCCCCAGTGAAGCCCCAGATCTGGTGCAGGCCCACAGTCAGTACCTAGTGGCTGGCATGGACCCCGGAGGGCACCGCTGTTCCCTGTACTGAGCGCCGTCCACGTGCCAGGCTGGTGATGGGCTGCAGGAGTGAGGAGGGGGGCTGCGCAGGAACTGGGGCCCCTCAGCCAGCCCACCCTCTCTCCCCAGTCACTGGATGAGGCCCTCAAGTACTGCAACTACGTGTTCACCATCGTCTTTGTCTTTGAGGCCGCGCTGAAGTTAGTGGCCTTTGGGTTCCGGCGTTTCTTCAAGGACAGGTATGTGGGGCAGGGTCCCTCAGCCACCCTGAGACCTGGGATCTCCTGGTGGACTCCGGGGCCCTGAGGAGGCAGCCACGCTGAGCCAGGTCCCCTGCCAACAGGTGGAACCAGCTGGACCTGGCCATCGTGCTTCTGTCCATCATGGGCATTGCGCTGGAGGAGATCGAGATGAACGCAGCGCTGCCCATCAACCCCACCATCATCCGTATCATGCGCGTGCTGCGCATCGCCCGCGGTAGGCCCCCCACGCCGTATGCCCTGCCTTGCGGTCCCCAGGCTGCCTCTGTGGCCCGCAGGATGGGCCACAGGCAGGCTCCAATTTTCTGTCCGTGCCCAGCATCTCTTCTTAGCTTGTGTTGGAGATGTCTGTCACGACAGGGAAAGGAGGGCTGGTTTCCAGGCAGGCGTGAAGGGAATGGGGTGCCCAGGACTCCTGGACAGTCCAGGGTCAACATGACCACTAACACTTGGCTCCTGGCTCTAGTGCTGAAGCTGCTCAAGATGGCCACGGGCATGCGGGCCCTGCTGGACACCGTGGTTCAAGCCTTACCCCAGGTAGGTCAGGGTCTGGGTACCACCCAGGGTGGGCCTCACATGTCCTCAGGAGAGGGCCATGAGGAGGGCCAGGCTTACCCTCCCTCCCTTCCTTGTTCCCCCAATCATGTGGCTGAGGTCGGGCCCCTATGTGCGCTCAGGCGAGGTGGAGACAGGCCATGTGCCTCGCCTCAGTCTCAGAGCAAGAGTAGTGATCGGTGTCTGCCCCAGCCAGTGTGCTGCCAAAGGCCAGGAGCTGCAGGAAGCCAGGCTGGGGCAGAGGCCCAGGTGGGCTTGCCCAAGGGCAGGGGCATAGCCTAAACCCAGCGGGGCTGAGATGGGCTGGCGATGGATGGGGGCCACAGGTGGGACTCAGGTGGCTGAGGTGTGCTTGTCTGAGGGCAGGGGCTGTGGGCTGGACTCCGGTGGGGTCTTGGAGGGGCTCAGGCCCCGCCCTGGCCCGTTCACCTCAAGCCTGCTACATGGTCCTGTCTGCGTAGAGTCCAGTCCATCTGGTCCACTGGCCACCACCCAACCTGCTGGCTGTCTGCCCCACCACCCATGTTCCTGTCCACCCAGACCCACCCTAGCCCCCCCACCCTCCCACTGCTCCATTTTCTCCCTCCCCATTGTGTGCCTGTCCGCCCACCTGCCCACCCTCTGGCCCCATTCCCACCTACCTCCTCCTGCCGGACAGGTGCCCACCCTGGGCAACATATTGAGCCCCATCTGGTGGCAGTTCCAGGTGCTGCTTGGTGCCCCACCCCATGCCCAGCCATCCGTGGGGGTAGGAGCAGTCCCAGGCAGTAGGGAGGAGAGTTTGAGGAGCTGGGGCAGGTGCTGGGGTGTGGTATGTGTGAATGCTAGGGGCTGGGCAGACCCAGGAGACCTGCTGTCCGTTGAGCACTGGTCTATGGTCCTACCATGGGGACTCTGAGGCAGAAGTGGCCCCTGCGTGGGGGGAGGGGGGTAAGAACCACCAGGGACACCCTCCAGGCCTTGAAAAAGCTGTGTGGTCCTTGGGGCAGCCGTTCAGAGGTGGAAGAGCAGTGGGAAGTAGAGGCTAGGGGACGGGGAGACCAGCTCAGGACAGGGAGGGGCCCTGGACACTGGGACAGGGAGCTCTGGGGGCCCAGGATCGGGAGAGACGCGGGACCTAAGAGCGGACCCAAGCCCATCCCTAGGTGCGCTGCCTGGGTGGGGCGGGGGAGCTGGCCCGCTGGGCGCGTGTCCGCAGGCTGACCTTGCCCTGCCTCTCTCTCGTGCAGGTAGGGAACCTCGGCCTTCTTTTCATGCTGCTGTTTTTTATCTATGCTGCCCTGGGAGTGGAGCTATTTGGGAGGCTGGGTGAGTACTGTACAACCATGTTGCACCCTCCCTGCCAGACGCCACCAGTCCATCCACTCACACATAGGCTGGCAGGCCACACGCCTCCTGGCGCGTCCTCACCCAGCCTCCTCATCAGCCTCTGCCTCACTACAGCAGGTGCGCACACGTTTGTGCAGAGGTGTGCCCCCAGACCTGTATGCACGCCTGCATACACACATCCGTACCCCAGGCAGGCAGGGCCATACACCAACATGTGCACATGCACGTTAACCTGTACCTGCAAATGCAACACCAACACACTAACGCATATGTGCTAACACACACATGCAAACACACACCTTGCCTGAAGTTTCACATGGTCTCCAGGAGACAGATGTCAGCAGCACATCCTTTGGATTGTCACATAAGACCACTGCCCAGTTCCAAAACAATGCAGCCCAGTCCCTGCTGGGCCTCCCCTGGCTCTGAAGCTCCCGGGGCCTGGTGGCCCTGTCATGGAGGTTGCTGGCTAGTTGTCACAGCCTGGTGTCTGCCCACCTGGACAGCCCGATCCAGGTGTGGACCCCCACTCAGGCACCACACACATGCATTCAGAGGATGGATACTTCTGACTCTCTCCTGGGACCCCAGTCCTCTCACCCCCACCATGTCTGATAACTCCTGGGCTGGGTTCAATAGCCAGGGCACCTCATGGCCCAGGAAGGCCCCATTCCTATTGGCTGGTCCCATATGGCCCTGAACCAAGAGACCAGGCCTGGGGAGTGGGAGGGTGAAGTGAAGGCAGCACCGTCTGCTGAGGATGAGTTGGAGCAGGGCAGTGTAGAAGCCTAGGCCTGTGGGCCCAGCCAGCCCCACACCAGGATGTGGCCTTCTGGCCTGTGCCCCACCCCTGCAGTTCCCACCTCCCTGCCCAGGGCAGCCATGGAAAGAGGCCAGGGTGGTGACTGACCGGACCCTTTCCCTGGCAGAATGCAGCGAGGACAACCCGTGCGAGGGCCTGAGCAGGCACGCCACCTTCACCAACTTCGGCATGGCCTTCCTCACGCTGTTCCGCGTGTCCACCGGGGACAATTGGAATGGGATCATGAAGGTGCTGTGGCGGGCCAGCTGGGGCGGGCAGGCGGGTGGGTGGGCGGGCGGGAGGCTGCGGTCTGACGTTCACCCCTGCAGGACACACTGCGCGAGTGCGCCCGTGAGGACAAGCACTGCCTCAGCTACCTGCCCGCGCTGTCGCCTGTCTACTTCGTGACCTTCGTGCTGGTGGCCCAGTTCGTGCTGGTCAACGTGGTGGTGGCCGTGCTCATGAAGCACCTGGAAGAGAGCAACAAGGAGGCCCGGGAGGACGCCGAGATGGACGCCGAGATTGAGCTGGAGATGGCGCAGGGCCCCCCAGCCCGCCCCCCGCCCACAACGCCAGAGAGCCCAGGCCCAGGGCCAGACACCCCAGCCCTGCTGGCTGTGCGCAAGGTGTCCGTGTCCAGGGCCCTCTCGCTGCCCAGCGACAGCTGCATGTTCCGGCCCGTGGCGCCCGCTGCGACCCCCCACCATCCCCCACTGCAGGAGGCCAGGCTGGAGACCTATCTGGGAAGCAGCCCCTCAGGTTTGGCCCCTGGTGGGGCAGCAGGAGGGCAGAGCCAGGCAGGAGGGGGGCAGCTGACATGGGGCAGTGGGAGGAAGGGTGGCGGCCACCTGGTTCAGATGTGTCCCTGCTCCAGGCCCTGCCACCTCCGCTCACTCGCCGCCCCCGGAACCTGGCGCCTCCCTCCAAGTCCCATCAGCTGTGTCCTCCCCATCCCGGAGCAGCGACTCCCTGCATGCCCCATCTCCCCGGACTGCTCCCCGCTCCCCCAGTCTCAGCCGACTGCTCTGCAGACAGGTAGGGGAAGGCCTTACCTTTAGGCCCAGGGTCCCCACCTGCATTTTTCCTGTTTGGAGGGTGAGCGAACTGAGGTCCAGGGAAGGCAGGTGCTGTGCCTTGGGACTCAGAGTTTTCCTACTGCCCCTTGGTGGATCTCAGGGCAGCAGGCCCCAGACTGTGACCACAGAGCTGGTCCCAGGAACCCAAGTCCCCACGGAGGCAGAGCGCTGGCTCCTGGGTCCTCACTGTGCCCAGACCACCCAGGCTGGCCCACAGCCTCTGTCCTTCCCCCTACCCCGCTGCTCACACTGCCCAGTGCAAAAGCCCCCCAGGGAGCTCTTGGGAGCATCGCTTTCTCAGGGCGTCAAGGAGCCCTGGGGGTTGGGTGGGGAGGTGGGCTGGGCCTAGCCCTGTGCCCCTCAACAGACTCTGCTTGCAGGAGCTAGGACCCCCAGGGCCTCCCTTCCATTGGTAGCCACTGTGGTAGGTACAGGCTCATCCCCCGGGGGCCTCACAGGCCAGTGGGAAAGCCAGGCACCCACCAGTAACTCCTGCCCATCTCAGCCTGGATCCCCAGCCTGGAGGGCAAGGGGCCACCTAGGAGACCAGCCTACCCTGGCCTCCCAGGGCCCAGATGGGGAGGGGTCCCTGGGTATTGGCCAGGGTCTAGTTCACCGTGGACCCATGCCCTTGCAGGAGGCCCTGTGTACCGAGTCCCTGGAAGGGCAGATGGGCAGCCCTGGGGACAGCGCCCTGGACTCCACAGAGCCTGTCGAGAAGACCCCGGCAAGGAAGGCATCCCTGGGGGGCTCCCTACGGTCCCCGCCCCGCTCCCCGCGGCCTGCCAGCATCCGCACCCGCAAGCACACTTCGGGACCACGCTGTATCTCCAGCCGGACACCAGCCCCTGGAGGAGACGAGGCAGAAGCCTCAGACCCAGCTGATGAGGAGGTCAGACACATCACCAGCTCTGCCTGCCCCTGGCCAGCAGCCGAGCCCCACAGCCCCGCAGCCTCCCCCGTGGCCCGGGGGACAGCAGGCAGTGGGCGGGACCTGCACAGGTTCTGCAGCGTGGATGCCCAGGGCTTCCTAGACAAGCCAGGCCGGGTGGACACCCAGAGGTGGCCCTCCATGGAGCTGGGCAGTGGGGACAGCCACCTGGAGCCTGCAGAGGCAAAGGCCCGAATCCTGGAGCTCGAGCCGGCCTTGGGGGCACGCAGGAAGAAGAAGATGAGCCCCCCCTGTATCTCGGTGGATCCCCCTGCAGAGGATGAGGGCTCGGCCCGGTCCCCTGCCACGGAGGCAGGCAGCACCCTGCGGCGCAGAACCCCGTCCTGCGAGGCCGCCCTCCACAGGGACTGCCTGGAGCCCCCAGAGGGCCCCTGCACCGGGGGGGACCCCACAGCCAAGGGGGAGCGGTGGGGCCAGACCTCCTGCCGGGCAGAGCACCTGACTGTCCCCAACTTTGCCTTCGAGCCACTGGACATGGGCCCTGTTGGAGACCCTTTCTTGGACGGTGGCCACAGTGTGACCCCAGAACCCAGAGCTTCCTCTTCAGGGGCCACAGCACCTCTGGAACCCTGTGAAACAGAACCTCCTGTGCCCCCTGGGGACACCCCAGAGAAGGGTCAGGGACTGTTCCTTACAGTTCCCCAGGCCCCTCTACAGACACCGGGGTCGCCCCCAGCCACCCCTGCCCCAGGTGATAGTGCAGAGGAGCCCGTGTAGCTGGGCTCGGTGCGTACAGGGCTTCACTGCTGGGGTCAGGTGCCCTGCAGGGTAGTAGCCCCGGCAGGGCCGTCAGTGGGCCCCAGCTGGCACCCCGCTGTGGGCAGAGGAGCCCAGGGAGGGCATCGGCGTGGAGAGAGGCAAGTGGACGCCCACTGGGCACCGTGAGCAGCGTGGGGAGCATCTGTGTCCCACACCCTCCGCCGCATAGATTCAGTTTGGGGTTTTCCTGAGTTTTGCTGGCACCACTGGAGCCAGGTCCCAGGATGAGAGGCTGTGTCCAGGAGGGACGGGAAGCTTCTTGCAGGAGGCCCCACAGCTCTGGCCTCACGTCCCCGAAACTCTGTAGGGGGTACATGCTCGGGCCTGGTGGGCAACAGGCTCAGTCCCCGCGGCCAGCACCACCTTTGCTCCATTGGCATTGTCTCCATCCTCCGTCACCCTCAGCACTTTGCTCCCATGTCACTCCCCGTTCCATCCGCTTGGGTATTCCAGACACATCACTAGGGACTCAAGTCACGACCACGCAATAAGCCGCCCTGGCCCCAGGCCAAACAGCCTCCCCTCCGTCCCAGGTCTGGCCTCGAGGTTCAGTTGGCGTCTCTTGTTTTGTTTCACTTGTTTTATAAATCCAGGTTAAATGTTGCAATAATCTGATGCAGAAAACTCGATTTCTTGAGTCAAGGGAAAAGGGAGGGGAGGGACGAGGAAAAGCAGAATAAATATTAACTTATTTAAGAACTGTACTTTTCACCGTGTTGGGGTCAAGGGGCAGAGGTAGGGGCGGGCAGCCTCTGCACAGCCAGCACTTGGCCCCCAGGATGCAGGAGAGGGAGCCAGGGGAGCCACGGGTTTCCCAACCCCACACCTGCTATTTCTTTGGTATGGGGCAAATCCGGTTTGCCATATCCCAGATAGGTAGGGACACGAGCATAGACCCTGGCCAGTCAGGGCAGTGCAGCCCCCACCCCAGCTGACCATGCCAGTCTGCAGCCAGGTAACATCCACCTGACTGGCCAGAGGCCCTCCAGAATCATCCTGTGAGCAGAGCCGGGTGAGAGTAAAGCGTGCAGGGGGCTTGCTGGGCCCAGGCTCCCCCAAGTACCACCGTGCCTGGCTGCTCTCCTGGCAGGCATCCCCCAAGCCAGGCGCACAGCAAGTCTGGCAGCATGGGTCTGCCGCCTGGGCTGGGGTAGGCCTGGCTGCAGGTCTCAGTTCACCATGGAGACCTCTGCCTCCTGCCAGCTGTGTGGGGACCACAGAGGCTCTGGGCCAGGGCAGGTCCAGGGGAGGCTAGGGCACCAGCCCCTGCCCAGATATAACTCCCACACAGTGGCCCAGTCACATGAGAACTGTGCTGTGGACCATTGTGCTGTGGGCTCTGAGTAGCCCCCATGGGTCCCTGCATCCCAGCTCCCCATGGGCAGCCCTTGCCTTCCTCCATCCCCATCAGGGTCTGGGCCATGGGAAGGGTTCCTCACCTCCCCTGGGTATGTGGCCCCAGCCGGTCACCCAGTGGTCACCCAGTACCATATCCCCAGATGGAAGTCAGCAGGGGCCTCCAGGAAGCAGACAGGTAGGACCAGACCAGAGAGTCCCGGGGTGCCCAGCCACACCAGAGTGCTGCTCCCGGTGGTTCTGGACATCTGGAGTACAGAACGCTCTTCTCCGCGATGGAGAAATGGAGGGCCAGTGACCTTCAGCTCTCCCAGGTAGACCTGGTGGGGAAATGGGGGACACCGTGACCTTCAGCTCTCCCAGGTGGACCTGGTGGTTGGGTGGATTCAGGGACCTGGGAGGGCAGGCAGGTGGGTGTGAGGTGTCACCGCTTGGAGAGTGGCCAGCTGCAGAGGCAAGCAGTCAATGCCAGCCCACCCAGCCCCCACCCCTGCCAAGATCCGACGTCCAGCTCGTCCCCCTGAGCTTCAGGTGCAGAAGCAGCCACATGCGTGTTGGGACCTGAGCCTGGGGCCTAGAACTGTGGAGGTACCTGGGGCTTCTGCTACACCTGCACTGGGAGGTGCCGGACACGCTGGAGAGAGTGATGCCCCCAAGACCCACAGGGACTGGTCAAAAGAGCAGATTTCAGATTCCAGCAGTGGGAAGCAAGAAAGCTGTTTGTCCCGGGGGGGTACCAAGACACACAGAAGCAGCTTCGCACTGGCTGGGCTTGGGAAACTTCCAAGGCCAGTACAAGACAGTTTGGTAGCCAGGAATGCCCTCTGAGCCCTGGCACCACACACAGCCACCTCAGGTGGGCAGATGGTGATGTAGTCCCCCCTTTCACCAAAGAGGAAACAGGTCACAGAGTTCCCAAGCACAGAAGCAGGCCAAAGACCAAGCGGAGTCCACTGCACTGCACTGCCGCTGCCCCCAGAGGCCTGGACATCCAGGTCACTCCACTAACCCTGGACACTCACCCCGAAAAGCAGGGGCTGCTGTGAGCACCCACGGGGGCCAAGCAGGATTCTCTACACACCTGCACCCTCTGCAGGTGGAGGCTGGCCTGCCACAGCCCCCCACAATTCAGTCCCCTGCTTCCAAAACCTGGGGCCAGCCACACCCTGAACCAGAGGGGGGGGTGTTGGTGGGTCCCCAGAGGCTTCCCACCTGAGGCCCCTCCTCCAGGAAGCCTTCCCTGCCACCCCTCCCCACCTTGTTGGGGATGTCCCTCTTACATCATCAGCTCCCCGTTTGCTGGACCCTCCCCAGAAGCATTGTAGGTACAGAAAAATGACAACCCAGAAGCACCGATGCCCAGGCCTTGGCCTCTAAGCACCAGGCTTCATAAGGGGTAGCAAGGGCTCCTTGGAGAGATGGGGTGCTGGGCAGAGGCAGACATCCCCGAGGATGGAGGGGGCTAGGAAAGGGCACAGAGTGATGGGTGCTACAAAGACCCAGTGGCCGGGGATGGGTGGGGAGTGACTGCTTGGTGGGAAGGGGCTTCCTTTTGAGGTAATGCAATGTTTGGAACTAGACAGAGGTGTCACACAACACTGAATGTGCTAAATGCCACCAGGTTGTGCACTTTATCATGATTAATTTTATCTTGTGTAAATTTCACCTCAATAAATTTTCTTAAAAACTTAAGTCACAGAGGTCAGCGTGAAGGGGCCCCCCACTGGCCAGATCTGGGTCAGTGAGCTTCCACATGCTGACAGTAACAGTGAAAACCTGTACAACCAGCCACCCAGCCCAGGCACGGCTTCCTGTCTGGCTGGGGTCTGATGACAGCCAATTAGGGGCCCTGGACAGAGCCTGGGACTCTCCTGTCCCATCCCCAGTCCCAAATCACAGGCCGGATTTGGAGGGTCCACTGAGACCCTCTAGGTCAGAGATCCCCTTTTAGATGTGGGAAACTGAGGCACAGGAGAAGTTGCCTGATCACCCAGCAGGGTGTGACTTCACAGGCAGGGACTTGGCCTCCTTCACACCCGCTCCTGGCCCACAGCCGAGGCTCAGAAGCACATGTGGAACGCTTGGCTTGAGGATGACTAAGGGCAGCACCAGCCCCACCCTCTGTGTGTGGTGGGCAGGGCCCCCTCCCTCAGATGGCCACACCTGAGGGTGCTGCTGGGAAAAGCAGGGTGGGGGCCCAGTGTCCCAAGCCCAGACCACCCCTACCTGGGGCCCAGGAACCTGAGGTCACCCAGTGCAGGGGTAGGGGCAGGGTCTTCATGGAACCAGATCCTCTTGAGATCTGACCCCCAGGGCCATCCCTGGATCCCCACAGGAGGGGACCCCATGGCCCTCACCTGTCCTGGCTCCATTGACCTCTTGCACTGGGGACCCTTGCACCCCATCACCAGCTCCCACCAGAGCACTTGACACCCCCGGATCTCAGGCCTGCTGTTGCGAAAGAAACTCCAAAGCCCCCCTTGATGCCCTTGGCAACGTGTGACGGGGCCACTGCCCTTCATCTGGCAGGAGGGCGTGGGGGGAGGGCAGCCTGGCCCTGGCAGCGCCCCACCTTGTGATCTCCTGCGGCTCAGACCAGGGAGAGCCGGAGCCTGGGCTGCATCTGTTTGCAGTGGGCTGACCACCTGGGCACGGTCCCTGCTGGAATGGAGGCTCTGTGGCTGGAGTCTGTAGGGCCAATGCTCATTTTACCTTTTTATCTACCCACTCTGCCTCTGGGCTGAGCTGGACTCAGCTCTCTCAGGGATCTGGGCCAGACAGAAGGAAAGTCCCAGCAGGAGACCACCTAGCCCTCTCTGCTCCAGCCCTGTCCCCATCCCAGGCCTGGTTGCCTCTCCCTGGGGACCTTGGCCCCTGTACCTCACCACGCACAGCCTCCTCTGAAGGATGTCTGTATGCACTTACTGAGTCTTAGCACCTGCAGCCACTCCCCAGGGAGGCAGGAGGGAGGAAGGAGGGGTGGATTTCCAGGTTTAGGTTTACCTTTTGTTTTTATGATGGGAATGTACTATGTTTGTCACTAAAAATAAAAACCAGCCGGGCATGGTGGCGCACACTTGTAACCCCAGTACTTGGGAAGCTGAGACAGGAGGATCGCAGGGTCGTGGCCAGCCTCAGCTACTTAGTGAGGCCCTCTGCAACTTAGTGAGACCCTGTTTCAAAATAAAGAATAAAAATAAGGCTGGAGGTGTAGCTCAGAGGTAGAATGCCCCTGGGTTCAATAATCAGTAACACAAAAAATAAATAATAAATAAATAAACAAACCAAAAGGATCAATCAAGAGGTTCAGCACTTCCTGGTGGTTTTCCCATCAGAGTGGAGGTGCCAAGGGGGCTACCAGAGCGGGGGCAGAAGTCAGGGGCCCAGAGAAGGGACTGGCAGGTCATTTCAGAATCTCCCCTGAGGGCAGAGGTCATTTCCAGAGATTCTACAGGTTAAACCTTCACCTCTGCCTTTGGCAGCTGGAAAGCGAGAGAAGCAGGTCTTCCTTTAGAAAGTTCCTTCCCACCAAAAAGACCCAAGAATCATCCCCAAGGAGGGCGCTGGCTGCTCTGTGTGTTTTGTTTACCAGCATAATCTTGTCCAAGAATACAATGCAAACAGGTCCTGGAGCAAGCGCAGCACTTGTCAAAGAAGAAGTGTGGCAGGCGATCCAGAGAGCTCTGTGTGAACGGAGGCTGGGAGGCCAGAGCCGCTCAGTGGGCAGAAAATGGGGACAGTTTGCAGAGGGGACAGAAGGTTCCTAGGAGGCAACCTGTCGCCGTCTCTGCCAGAGAGTTCTGAGACATGTGCAGCTTGGGCATGGAGGGGCCACCCCGCAGGTCTGCACTGGTGCCCAGAGAGAAGGCAGGGCTGGGGCATCTGGGAGAAAATCTATACCCTAGCCACAAGCCAGAAGGTGCAAGGTTCTGGACCCAGTTCCCAGGAGACTGGTTTGACCTGCAAAACAGCCTGAGGAAGCTGGGACAGGGGGACCACCAGGCATCCCAGAAGAAAGGGCTGAGGCTGACACAGGGGGACAAAGAGCATGGCTCAGGGCAAGGCCCTCGGGGACTCAGCCCCAGCGCTGGATAGGAACATGGCCCGCAGAGGGGGAAGGCGCCATCCGAGAAAGTGCTGCCCTCATTGCTAATCACAAAAAGGCAAGTGACAAGCTTTGTGAGATGACACCTCGTGTGCAGAATGGCCGAACGGAGCATGAGGTGGCTCAGGCACCATTGCTGTGCACATGTGGGAAACTTGTCTGCCATTTCAACACATGGCGAATGTGCACCCTGAGCCCCTGCCACTCCCCTCACCGGCATGGTCCAGACACCGGGCACCTGTGTGTGCAGGAACAGCCATGACCGCCCCCATCCTGAGAGCCTCGAAGCCCACCCGCGGCAGCCTGGACGCGGCACAGGTAGGACTCTGCACAGCAGAGGAGAAACGGCCTCACTCCACGTGGCAGAGGCACGGATGGCGCTCAGTGGGAAGGTAAGCCACCCAGATATTCCAAGTAGACTAGCAGAGACCCCAGCCTAGGCAAGGGGAGAGCCTGTGCCATGGTGGCCAGGACAGCAGGACAACGCTGGGGGGCGTGGCTGGAGGGGCATCAGCTGGGGGTGCTGTGTTTCTTGACTTGGTCAAGGGCCACCTGGCTGTCCTCGATTCATCTGTGAAGTTGTCCCTGGTGCTCTAAATGTCCCGAAAGCATGCCACCACTCAACAATAAGCATTTAGCCTGTGCAGAGAAAAGCCAGCCCTGGGGACAAGAAGGGGGGATAGGGAAGAGACCCCACCTCAAGTAACACACCAAGCCTTGGGGGCCAGACCCCAGAGCTGCCCAGGCAGGACTCCCACCCCAGTGATTCACAAGCAGAAACACAGTGATGACCACAGCTGGTTGTCATGCACTTTAATGAGACACAGCGATCGGGAGGATGTGTGCCCACTGCCAGCTACCTGGGCAGGGGAGGGTGGAGGGACCAGCAGAAGCCAGGGGCCCAGGTGGGATAGGGAGGGGGCTCGGGGCAGGAGGATGGGGATGGTGGGGTGATGCTACCCGGCAGGAAGCAGCCTGCTGCTGGGCAGGAGGGTGCTGGTTCTCCCCTGACCTGGGTGGCAGCCCTGCCAACACAGCTCAGGGCTCCTTGGGGACGTAGAGGTGGATCCAGTCCAAGTAGTGGGTGACGCGGGTATAGACGCCGGGCCGGTTGGGTTCAGCACAGCCCTCGCCCCAGCTGACCACGCCTGCCTGCAGCCAGGTGCCCTTCACCTTGCAGACCAGGGGCCCTCCAGAGTCACCCTAGGGAGGGCAAGGGTCAGCACCCAAGGGCCAGGCCTGGAAGGCGGGGTACAAGGGAGGGGCCCACCTGGCAGGAGTCGCGCCCTTTGCTTCCAGCACACAGCATGTCGTCACGGACAATGTGAACGTTGTCCCCTGTGTAGAGCCCAGTGTGGTACTTTGTGTCACAGAGGTGGTTTTCCACGATGGGGACCTTCACCTGCTTCAGGGGATATGGCGGTGGGAGGGACTCTGGACAAAAGAAGAGGGGGTCCGTCAGTGCCTGCCCCGTTCCTCAAAGGGAACCTGAGGCTGAGGCTGTGATGTGACTAGTCCCCACCTGTCCCAGCCCCAGCTGTCCCTGCCACCTACCGCCATTATCTATGTCGCCCCAGCCCGTCACCCAGCACGGTGTCCCCGGGGGGAAGGTCTCAGAGGCGGGGGGCAAGGAGACGGTGTGCACATGGCTGGAGATGTTCACGGGGTCCTGGAGCTCCAGCAGGGCAATGTCCGCCCCCAACTCAGCACTGTAGTAGTTGGGGTGGGGAATGATCCGGCTGATGGGCAGCAGATGGTCGCTGTAGTAAAGGTGCTGCTCCCGGAGCTGCACCCGGAAGAACTCAGGCTTTATGATATGCCTGGGAGAGGAGAGCCCTATTCAGGAGGGCCTGACCTGGGCTGTTGTCACAGCCTCCAGAGTGCCTGGGGTCATGAGGAACCAGTCCTCGCCCACCCCCAGGCCCCCAGAGACTCACGGTCCCACGCAGTGCGCAGCGGTCAGCACCCACTGCGGGTGGATGAGGGCGCCCCCGCAGAAATGCATCCAGTATTTGATGTTGATTCTCAGGCTCACCTGCCAGGGCCACTTGCTCCCAGGGGCCTCCTGCCCCCCCACGATGCCCACTCGCTCCAGGGCGGGACCTGGGGTGAGCAGGGAGTAACCTCAGAACCAGGATGCCGCCCCCCCAGTCAGCACTCCCCTGTCATAGGGCAACTCTGGCCTTCTCTGAGTTCACCCAGCCCAAGCCTGAGGGGTATGGGGACTGGGGGCAGGGGTGGGACTCACCAGGGGCCCCGTGGACCATACTGGACAGGAGGAACAACACCTGCACTGGTAGGTTCCACATCTGGAAGGAGAGAGGAGGGGGCAGCATGCGCCCGGCTGGGGGACTGGGAGAGGTCAGGTCAGCAGAGTATGGGTACAGAATGGAGCCTGATCCATGGGGATCAGGGGCTGGTCCAGACTTAGGGTCTGGAGTCTTGGCTGTCCAGGGTGACACACAGGTGTCAGGGGCTCTGAGAAGGGAAACTTACCCTAGCCAGTCCCTGTTCTTCTCTCCCCAACCTGCTCTGCCCTCCCCATTTATCCTTCTAGAACAGAATAAATGGGGTCAAAGGAGGGTCACTCCACCCCCCAATACAGACATGGAGGAAGTGCATGACTCAGATCCCAGCCCTCCATGTGACACATGCCCCCACCACCCAGATGCCCATCTGGTGGCCACAGGCAGGCAGAGGACACTTCCCCCAGTGTGGGGTCTCAGCTTTTCTGCTCTGGGAGGCTAAGATTGGCTGACACTGCACCAATCAGTGGCTGGAGAAGGGAGAGCCTCAGGCCTATGTCCTGTGATCTGGAAGATGCACTGTCAGATCCCTAATCCAGTCCCAGTGGAAATATAGGGGTGAGAGAGGCTACCCAGGGTTTGCCAGGCCCCTCTGTTATTGGGGCTCCCAAATGGCCCTGCTATGGGCTGAGCACTGGACATTGCTGGATCTTCAACACTGGAATGGCACCTATCTCCAGTCGGGACCTGGCTGCTATCCCCTGCCCAGGTACAGAGGACTCCCCAGGAGGCCTCAGGTACTGTGGCACCCAGGGACCACACACTGCCTGTCCATGTTCCCCCACGAGGAACACAGGGCATGAGCCCATGTCTGTGGGCCACTCAGTGGAGCAGGAAGTGCCATGGGATGGCACTGTCACCCACCCTTAGTCCTCAAGTCTTTGGGCAGGGCTCAGCCTTCCTGGATTCACTTGGGGGAGGGGTCATGTGAGCCTCCTTGTCAGAGGAAGAATCAGCCTTGGGCAGGAACAGCACCAACTGCCCCAGCCAGGAAGGGACCCTTCTGCCCCGCCCCCGTCACACCCAGCTCCCCAGATGAAGCCTGCAGCATCTTCTTGGGCCTTATCTGTGCTGCTCTGCTGTCAGGAGGGAACTGGGTTATCTTGGGCATCTGTGTTTCATCCCCAAAAGGGACAGCACATGGTGAACAGGATAAGATAGAAGAAGAGAGCCCCCCCATCGACCTCCCCAAACCACCCCTGAGCCCCCTCCACATCCAGGGCTGACCACTGTCCTGCCTGTCCATCCACCTCACCTCCTGGCTCTTCCAGGGCCTGCTGCTCCCAGATCCATGGCAGGCTACCTCCCCACCTCAGACTCCTGAGCCCCACCCTGTGCACCACCCTCACTGCACTCCCATAGCCCCAGAAGAGGAGAGTCTAAGCCTACCCCCACCTGCTATCTTCACATCCCAGGGTTCATTGGGACTCCTCTGGGGCAGAAAGGGGCACACAGGGGTGTCCCACTCACTAACCTTGTTCCCCATCCATTCTCTAACAAACTCTCCCAGAGCCCTCTCAAGACCAAGGCTCACAAGACGGGACCTCAGGGGACTACAGGTGGCAAGAGGGTTAGGAACAGGGTAACTAAAGCCTGCAGACACCACTGAGTCAGAGGCTGTGTGGACCTTGGTCTTCCAAGGAATGCTTCGATTGGCTCAGACCTGGGGCTAGTATAAGAGGGCTGCTGCCAGGATGCAATGGCTGTGATTGGATGACACTGGACCAATCAGCAGCAGTGAGGATGAGATTGCTGTGATTGGCTGACAGTGGGCCAATCAGTGGCCTTAAGGATAAGATTGTTGTAATTGGCTGACAGTGGGCCAGTCATCAAATGAGAATGTTGTTATTGGTGGACACTAGGCCAATCAACAACTGTGAGGATGAGCTCACTGTGATTGGCTGACACTGCACCAATCAGTGGCTGGAGAAGGGAAAGCCTCAGGCCTATGTCCTGTGATCTGGGAGATGCACTGACAGAGTTACTGCCCAAGCCCCAAACCTCCTTGCCAGCTGGGGGAAAGCAGAATCCCTTGGAGGGAGAACAGTCACTGGGGGCTATTCTTAGGGTGACTAGAAGTGACAGTCTCCCACAGAGGGCTCCGTCACTATCCACCACACTTGGGGATCACACTGGGATGCAGGGCAGCCCCTCCGCCCTTCCCCAGGGGTGGCACTTCCTCCTCTCCTGACCCTCTAGTCTCCTCTCCTCCTGATGGGAGACACATTCTTTTGTGTGTGTATGTGTGGCACTGGGGATTGAACCCAGGGGCATTCTACCTCTGAGCTACACCCCTAGCCTATTTTTCTATTTTGTTGTTGTTGTTGTTTTGAAACAAGATCTCACTAAGTTGCAGAGGGCCTCACTAAGTTGCTTAGGCTGGTCTCGAACCTGCAATCCTCCTGTCTCAGCCTCCCAAATACTGGGATTACAAGAGTGCACCACCACACCTGGCTGGGAGCCACGTTCTATTGAAGGTGGAACTGTTAACAAAACTAACTGGTAGTGAAACTCCAAATACGACAGAAAGGGTAGAAAGCAAGGTGAGATCCTTAGTGAGGACCCAGGACGCTGCAGGATGGGAAACCACTGAGCCCAGGGCCTTGCTGAGTTGAGGAAAGTGAGGAGGAATAAATAAAAGTAATATTTGAGGCATTAATGGCTCAAACTTTCCATATTTGGTGAAACTATAAACAAACAGATTCAACAATCTCAGCGAATGCCAGATGGAAGAAAACTAAAGAAAAACATGTCAAGGCACATTATAAATGGCTGAAAATCAGTGAAACAGGAATGATAGGAGCCTTCTTATAAGACACCAGCAACTGGCAGACAATGGAAAGCCACCGGTAAAGTGCTAAGAGAAAAAAAGAGACTTCCCTAAACCGGGCATGGTGGCACACTTCCATAATCCCAGTATTTGGGAAGCGGAGATCGAAGAATCACAGGTTCAGGCCAGCACATGGAAACTTAGCGAGACCCTGTTTCAAAATTTAAAAGGGAGGGGGATAGGCGTATAGCTCAAAAGTAGAATGACCTCAGGTTCAATCCCCAGTACCACAAAAGAAAAAAGAAGAGGCTTCCCCATAGAATTCTTTATCCAGAGAAAATATCTTTCAAAAGATGAAAGTGAGCCGGGCGTGGTGGCACACACTTGTAATCCCAGTACTTTGGGAGGCGGAGACCAGAGGATCCGGGTTCGCGGCCAATCTCAGCATGCACGCGCGTGCGCACGCGCGCACGATCTATATATATATATATATATATATATATATATATATCTCCTCTCTCTCTCTCTCTCTCTCTCTCTCT
>PVJS01000561.1:90741-124754 GCA_004027185.1 Glis glis | reverse complement strand
CGCTACACCCCCGGCCCTATTTTTTATCCTTTATTTTGAAACCGGGTCTCACGAAGTTGCGGAGGGCCTCATTAAGGAGAGAGAGAGAGAGAGAGAGAGAGAGAGATAGAGAGATAGAGAGAGACAGGGAGAGAGAGAGCGAGAGAGCGAGAGAGCTGAGGCTGGCCGCGAACCCGGATCCTCCCGTCTCTGCCTCCCAAAGTACTGGGATTACAAGCGTGCGCCACCACACCCGGCAGTTCTAAGCTCTTACTTAACTCTAATAAGGTAAGCCTCTACTATATTAAATGATTCTGTAGTTTATGACCTGACCCCTATATTTTGGCCAGCTCTTCTATTTATTCAATCTAAGAAATAAAATGATTGGTCAAAGATAATGTTCACTTTATGAGATTTTTGCCTCACCTGATTTTAGAACTAACTCTCACATACTCAACCGCAGTGCAATTGCTGTTAAATGCACAGACCTTATGTGCGGAAGTTAGGGAGAAATTGGGACACAGGAGGGACTCCAGACAAAGGAGGAGAAACCTTAGTGGAGTGAAGGAGGGGACCTAACTGAGGTAGACTGGAGCAGGGAGGAAGACTTGAAGAGGGAAACACCTCAATGGACATGATGCACATACACAAACTCATCTAAGTCAATCACTGTGTTGAGCACAGGAAGGTGGGGAGGGAGAAGGAGTGGGGTGGGAACTGGGGGAGGGCTCAATGAGTACTGTGTGCATGTATGCCTCGATCACCCTGAACTTCATCAAGATATATGATTACAATGCACCAATAAAAAAATAGTGAAAGGTATCTTCTAAATAGGAAGTTAGAAACCCACTTGATATAATTCACAGCATGTGACAGTTTGGGAGTAAATTTATGCCCCGCCCCTTTCCTCCTTCCCTCTCTCCCTCAGTGTTTTGTGATCAATCTCTCAGCAGGCTTTGGATTTCAGCACTGGCAGCAACAGACTGAACTGGAAATAAGTGCGTTCTGCATATCACTGCCTGCTCCTATGTCGTCATCTCATTGTCCTTCCTCAGACACGGGTTCCACGTTGCTGCTGCAGACTGAAGTCAATTCTCTGTCATTACACCTTTCGTTTCTCACTAACTTGGGGAGTTTCTTTTGTGTAAACCTCTAGGAAGCCTCCCTCATCTGAAGAAGTTCAGATGAAATGAATTTGAGTGGAGAGTTAAGCTGTTGCTCTCTCAGCACCGCACCTCGGTGTTGTTTTACTAGAATACGCGCCTCTGCGCTGCTGTGCTCACAGCCAGGGCTGTTGTCGGCAAACAAAAGACAAGGCCATCTCTCACCGTTATTTGGAAATGTCATCTAGCAAAGGATTTATGATCTGCTCATTTTAGAGATTAAAAAATAAAATAAACATTGAATAAAGGGCATCTGGTGATGCATAAAAAAGAGGCGATTTTACAGCAGGCCCCGGGCTGACCACCCCCTGTCCTGAGCACCATATGCCAGGCTAGTGTGGAGGAGCATGCTTGGGACTCAGCTCCACAGCTCAGAGCTATCTGAAGAGGGACCAGGACACCCCAGAGGTAGTCAGGGCAGCATGGGGTTAAGAGTGTACACTGGGGAAACAGACTGCCTGGGCTGTAGTCTAGAATATAAGCTAGGGTACATGGCTAAATATCCCCATGCCTAGTTTCTCTAGCTATTCATAGACTTGTTATAAGGATTACATGAGACAAGACTTGTTCCTAGAAGCCCAGACCTAGAACAGTAGCTAACATGCAGGAAACGCTAGGTAAGGGTCTGCAAAACCATTAGTAACCTAACTTCACAAGGTTGTTGAGAAAGTGAAAGAAGTTGTTGAGAAAATGAATATTTAGAATTGTCCTAGCCTTGCAGGAGGTGCCAGTGTGTTATCTACCATTGTTGGGCATGTCGTTATAATAACAGTAATTAGTAGTAGTGGTACTAGAATTCCTTAACATGGTAAGTCTTTCCATCCTGATCAAGAGAGCAGATCTTGAACTTACCATTCACAGACTGACGTCTTAACTCGAGTTATCACACTGGTGGTTCAGGGGTCACACATACCCTAAAAATACATTCATTTGGCCTAAGCTATGTTTAGAAATGACTTGAAATAGTGGTGCACTTCAGAAACTTCTGAAGTCCATTTAAATTATGGATTTGTGGCTTCTAATAAAAAATTAAGAGCTTGTCCTATACAGGGCCTGCACTCCTGCAGGGCAGCTCTCAACTGGGTCTGAGCAAGGGCTGCCTTTTTCAATATTCAAGACATCTCTCCTCCAGGTCACCCCAGTCCCCACCAGGCTTTCTTTATTCACTGTTACTTGCTTGGCTTTTGTGGGCATTTGAGTTTGTTGCTCTCTTCCCCCAAACCTATTCTAGGTCTCCTTCGGTGACCTAGAATATTCCAGTGTCCTTGGGTGCTATGCCTTCGGATGGAATGTGCTATTTAGAGCCCTCAACACATCTGAGCTTCTGATGAGTGTTAGGGAGCTCTCTCCAGTAAAATGCACACAAGTTCCTGTGCTCACAGAATGTGGCCATTCCAGGGGGAGTGAGGATTCCCAAATGACCATTTATGGAAAAAATGGCCAATTATAAGGGTTTAATCTTAGATAAGAAAATTCCATTAAATTACTCACTCTTCCTTAATTATAGCTCACGTTGTTGCAAGGGAAGATCATGATTCAAAAATACAGGCGATGCTGAAACAAAAAATAAAGGGCTATGTTTGGGATGAATCAATGCTGTGAACGGATGATGAATTTAGTAGTTGGTTTGATTGTGGTCAAGTTTAAAATATCATATGGCATTGCTATCTCATAACACCTCTTAAACTCTTCTCAGCTCTCACTTCTTCTTCAGATCTCTGATCACTTGGAGGGTTTCTACTAGCCCAGATGTTGCCATTGTGAGCTTTAGAGAGAAAGCATCTCTTCCTTGAGACGTTCTACTGCCATCTGCTGGGAGAAAAGTGCAACGCTCATAGATTCATCAAGTCTAAGATGGGACTGGCACTCCTTGGACACGGGGTCCTGAGTTCTGCACAGCCGCACTGTGGTCTCCAGCTGACTTGAGCTGCAGCATCCCTGACATGGAATAACCAGGACTACATGAGACCACTATCCAGAGGAAGCAGCAGAGAGCAGTCATTATGAGCTTCATTGTTGTGAGGGTTTTTTGTTGTTGCTTGTTTTTTTATATTTTGGTACTGGAGGGTGAACCCAGAGACATTCTACCTCCGAGTTACATCCCCGGCCCTTTTTATTCTTTATTTCAAAACAGGGTCTCGATACGTTGCAGAAGGTCTCACTAAGTTGTTGAGGCTGTCCTTGGACCTACAATCCTCCTGTCAGCCTCTCAAGTACTGGGTGTGTGCCACCCAGTACTTGAGAGGCTGACAGGAGGATTGTAGTACCAGGTGTGTGTCACCACACCTGGCTATTTTGAGGGGGTTTTTTTAAACTTAAAAAAACTACTTTTTAACTCAATGAAAACTGCAAAAATAGAACATAATTTCTGTATATCCTTTATCTTTCCCTAAGAAACTTTAGATCTATAGCCATTAAAAACCAGGGTCTGAATTATGATTTGGACAAGATCTTGGCAGAGGGGAACATAGCCAGTACATAGTAAATTCTCAACGTGTCTATCTTGCTATTTTATCATCTGCTAAGATCAGTGTCCTTAACTGTAAATGAAGATAATAAAAATACCTAGTGGTAAGGCTTATACTGAATTATAGCTACTTAGCACAGTGCTTAATTTATAGTAATATCAACTGCTATTGGTATTGGTGATGATACTAATTATTATTATTATTTATTATTATTATTATTATTATTATTATTATTATTTCTGTGGTCTAATATTCTCCCCAAACCACAGATATCTAGTACACTCTCACCCTAGTTTTCTATGTATAAAACCATCAGTAATCTGCACTACTTAGTTGCTTCCCCTTGTAGGTAATAGGGACCAATGCCTGGATCACCATGGCTCCCCAGGAACTACCCAGTGGCTACAGCAGAACCAGCTCCAGGCTGAGGGCAGGCTCAAAGTAGTCCAGACAGGCTTTCATATCTTGACTGAGGGCAGGCACCTCTCTGGAGCATGGAAGTCTTACTGATGGGTGTTGTTGTTACTGCTTTAATTTTGTAAAAGAAAGGCAAGTCTTTTTTTTTTAATTTCTTTTTATGGTTCTGGGATGCAATCCAGAGCCTGGTGCATGCTAGGCAAACATTCTATCACTGAGCTACACCCCTACCCCAAGGCAAATATTTTTAAAATAAGGAAGAAAAGCTTCTTATTCCCAATTCCAAATCACTGTCCTACAAAAGTCATAAGGACCTTCAGGCTGCCAGTGTCATGCAGTTAGATGAGTGGGGTTTGCAACAGGAGAAATGTGCATCGCACAGGATGTGGGTTCCTAGAATGGGCTGTGAGCCTCTGGGCACAGGGTGTGTGTGCAGAGCCTAGCTCTTAGGGGAGGCACTTAGCTCAAAGCACCCCAGCACTGCTGACACAGCACGCAACCTAAGCCTTTTCTTTCTGGCATCTGTTTATACAAATTCCAACCAGGTGGCAAACTCTTCCCCTCTGCTCCCAGCAACAGGACGCAGGACAGAGAACACCTGTTCTAGAAATGGACTGATTAGCCCAAGGTTGGCAGAAACAGCACGGGCTTGGGGCCGCATGCGAGGAGGGATACTGCTGCCTTGTCAGCCGTTGGCTCCATGCCTCCTCTTGGCTCCAGTCCACGTCCACCGCTAATGGGACTGATCCATGGGCATCAATCTGAAAGACCTTGCTAGGCATGGAGGAGGTTATCTTATCCAACACTGTGGCTGTGCGCTGCTGCTAATCTGAAGCCAGTGTCGGAGCACTGGGTGGGGTACTAGAGATGCACACGTTGAGGAGGGTGGTCTTCATCCTCCAGGAGCTTCTTGGGGAGGGAGTTACTAAGAGGATGGAATAGAATGGAAATATAATATAATCAGTGTCTTTTCTCCAATGTAATTTATATAGGCAGGATCACTTTAAGTAACAATTCAGTGCGATATGTGTTATTTGAAACTATCAAGAGGAAATGCGGCAGCAAAATGCAGGTAGCAAGTTGCTGAGGTCAATGGCTAAGGGAGGCAGTGGGGAAAGCTGGCAGAGTTTCACAGAGAGGAAGCACTGGCGCTGGGTCTCCAAGGATGAGTAGGCGGAGTCTGTCCAGGGAGGGGGGAGCAAATGTTCCAGGCAGAAGAGAGAGCATAGAGCAAAGGGAAGGAAGTGTGAGAGAAATGGAAAGAACTAAGTGAAGAGGGGAAGGGAAAACCTCTCAGCTCTAAAGCAGCTGAGAATCTGGAAGACGCTCATGATAAGCAAATATAGTATCAGCTCAAAATCCCGTTGTGACAACATCAGCACTTGGCATCTCTGGGCCTCTTGAGGGTACTTCCATGTCTCAGTCATGGTCTATTTATTTATTTATTTATTTATTTATTTATTTATTTATTTATTTGTAGTACTGGGGTTGAAACCCCGGGGCATTCTACCTCCAAGCTACACTGCCATCCCTATTTTATTCTGTTATTTTGAAATAGGGTCTCACTAAGTTGCAGAGGCCTCACTAAGTAGCTGAGGCTGGCCGCGGACCTGGGATCTCCTGTCTCAGCCTCCCAAGTACTGGGATTACAAGTGTGTGACACCATGCCCAGCTAGTCATGGTCTCTTGACCCAGTAGATATACAGAGATACAAGGTAGCCCACTCAGCTCTCCAAATCTACAGAAAATTCTAACTCCATCTTCTGCTTGTCATGTTTGTTTGTTTAATTATTTATTTATTTATCCTAGCACTGGGGATTGAACCCAGGGGCATTCTGCCTCTGAGCTACACCCCTATTTCTATTTTATTTTTTATTTTGAAACAGGGTCTTGCTAGGTTGCTGTCTTGCTAAGTTGCTGAGGCTGGCCTCAAACCTGCAATCCTCCTGTCTCAGCTTCCCAAGTTTTGAGATTACAGGCATGCACCACCACCCCAGACTCTGCTTGTCATTTTAAAATTTGTTTTCTGACAAGTTGCTAGCCTGAAGTGAAACTTCAATCTAAACATTATTAGGGACAGAGTTACAAAGAAAATATTCTACAAATTCCTCATTCCTGATAGTCATAAAGGTTAGAGGCCACAAAGAGCATGTTAAAAAATAGAATATACTCAACATAAAAATGAGATTAAAATAATTATAGTTATAGAATTTTAGAGCCAGGAGGGATGGTAGGCAGCCTGTACCTAATAGAATTTGGCAGATGCTCATAAAATTATTGTTGAATGAGTGATTGAAGCAATGTTAGATTTTGGTGAATTACAAATGGCACTTTTTGGAGGCAGTTCTGGGTTCTACAAAGCACAAAGCAATTTCTGTACAACAATGAAGTTTCGAAATGCAATGAAGACAAATTTGATCCTAGTGCCTAGTTTATTTAGCAGGTGCTTCATAAACATTTGCTAGCAAATGAATATACATTAATGAATATAGGAATATATGGAGTAGCTTGAATTTTAACAATCATGAGCCAAAGGACTAAAATATAGAGGGAAATAAAGACCAGTTTTCCTTCTCAAGCTTCACCACTGCCATATCTTACTTTGCTTGCATCAAGAGAAGCACAAAAGCTGGGCGTGGTGGCGCACGCTTGTAATCCCAGTACTTTGGGAGGCGGAGACCGGAGGATCCGGGTTCGCGGCCAGCCTCAGCTCTTGCTCTGTCTCTCTCTGTCTCTCTCTCTCTCTCCTTAGTGAGGCCCTCCGCAACCTCGTGAGACCCGGTTTCAAAATAAAGCATAAAAAATAGGGCCGGGGGTGTAGCGCGGAGGTAGAAGGCCTCTGCGTTCAATCCCCGGTACCGCAAAAAAAAAAAAAAAAAAAAAGAGAAGCACAAAAATGGCCATGGCCTTTCCCTCAATTTGCATATTGGACAAATATGTTAATGTGTGCAAAGCTCCTGGAGTTTCTTGGAGAAGGCCACCACGGGTGTTAATCTCATTATTATAAGCTTCTTGTGAAAATACCGCTGTTGTGCCTTTAAACAAACATTTTTGATGCTATTTCAAGCATCTTCAACTAGAAGAGCCAATGGGTGTGTACCCATGGGGAAACTGCCCACAGCACAAACCTACCTGGCCCTCAGCCTCAGCCTCACCTGGGGCTCAGCAGGGAGCAAAACCCTTAGGTTGTGTGGTGAAGGGCTGGACTATGCTGTCTGCTTGCACGGAGCTGACCGGGCGGAGCTGACCGGGCGGCTGGGAAGGAACTGGTGCCAGCTTTCTCATCTACTGAAAGCCCTAATTTTGAACTAAATTCTTGGAGAGAAGGTGTAAGGGAGATGAAAAACAATGGATCCGAAGGTCTTTAAAGTAGGTTATTCTCTTTGTAGGATGTTCTGACCCTATTCTAATGACATTTCTCATGTCAACATGGCAGATGAAATGTTCTAATCAGCAAATGCAAATCAAGACCATCTCAATAAAGAGCGGAACCAAAGTAAAACCTTATTGATTCTCTATTGATTCAGACCAGACATCTAGATTTATCTGGATTCTAAGACTAGAAAAAGTCGTCTGCACACAGAATTAAATACAGGAAAGACTATCAAAAGTAATGCTACCCAGGCATGGTGGCGCATGCTTGTAATCCCAGTACTTGAGAGGCTGAGACCGGAGGATCGGGGTTCGCGGCCAGCCTCAGCTACTTAGTGAGGTCCTCCACAACTTAGTGAGACCCTGTTTCAAAACAAATAATAAAAAATAGGGCCGGGGGTGTAGCTCGGAGGTAGAATGCCCCTGGGTTCAATCCCCAGTACCGCAAAAAATAAAGTAATGCTTTCTATCATGTTTAAAATAAACAAAGATTAGTAACTTGGAAATAAAAAAAAAGAAACCCATTGCCAAACAAATGGGACTTGTGCAACCAGATACTCAAGTTCATAAGATCTGTCCCAAATTCATCTTGATCATCATACTATCTGTACACACCTGTTTTTGAGTATTCACCGGAAAGAACCAACACATCAAAAATATGACCAGGAGGGAGCAAAGGAAATTTAGATCACAATTGTACCTGATACAGAAAGAAGTTTCCCCTATGTACAGTATGAACTTTTATATATTGTGAGAATATAATTGTATCTTTTCTGTCAAAGGAGGTAGTTTCACTTAAATGGCCATTTTGTAAACTGGTAGGGACTTACATTCCTTCCCCAAATTAACATCTCTTAAGAGATTACAGGTGTCGACCCTCCCCCATCTTCCCCTGTAGCTGACCGGGAAGACTGTGAAGCTGTAACTTCGACCAATAGGACCAATAGAAGTTCAGCGCAGGAGGAGCCTTGCGTTAGGGGTATAAGACCCACTGAGTTGTTTGTGAAATGTGCTCTCTCATATCTGGGAGCACCCTTTTTTGCAAAAAAGTAAAATCGCCTTGCCAAGCAATTTTCGAACATGTGCCGTTTCTTTAGACGCCGTAAAAAGTTGTTTCTAACAATATGAAGGTGTTTGATTTTTTAAAATAATTTTTATTGAGTAGTAAAATTTTACTATTGTGCCTGTGTCTGTGATCTTTCTCAATTGCAGATAGGATATCAACTCTTGAAAGGTCCACCATTATCTCAAATTCCCCAGAGCTTAACAAGCTCTTCCCCGGGTAGTTTTTTTCTTTTTCATCTTCATTCTGGCCACAGCCTGCTAGCATCCTAGGCTAGAAATAGTCTTAGTATTTTCTCTTCTCTTGCTTTCCTTCTCTAGAACTTTGTCATCAGTAGAATTGTGGAAAGAAAATATCCAGATCTGTGTTGGGGGAATTCACTTAACTTCTGGGTCTCATTTTCTTATTTGTTCAGTGAAAATAATAGGTTTACTCCCCCATCCCTTTCTTTGTTGACTCTAGGGTGGAGCACTATGCATGTCTTCTACTACTATTACCATAATTAACCTGGTAATTTCTTTCTTTGGCTTTTTTAAATTTTATTTTATTGGTGCATTGCAATTATACACACAGGGAAGTTCAATGTGATAAAAACATACACGCACACAGCTCTTTTCATATTTCCCTCCACATCCTACCCCACTCCTCTCTCTTTCCTCCTCACACGAGTTAGTGAGATTGGTAGTAATACCTTCACATCTACTATTTCCTTCTTCAATCCTCCCTCTTCTCCTCTCTCTCTTCCCTAACCCCCTTTAACTACTCTACAAATCTCTGAGTTAAAGTCCATTATGTTTCCCAATGTCTCTCTGGCTTCTGCAAATGAAAGAAAAATATGACCCTTGACTTTCTGAAACTGACGAATCTCAGCATAATAGTCTTGAGTTTCTGAAGTAAGACTGCCTGAGTTGACGCCTCAGAACAACCACTGTGACCATGGGCAAACGCAGGTTCTCATAAGTGAGGAAAACAACAGCACCTGCTTCATACAAGTGTGGTGAGGCTCGAGTGAAGTTCTCAGCTCTGTGGCAGGTTCAGTTGCCATTACTACCCCCCATTCTTTCTTCTCTATTCTCACCAGATCCCTCATCCAGGCTACGTCTCACTAGATTATCACATGTATTCAACAAGCCAACACTCATTGACTAAGTACCATCTTTCCCTTGGAGTGCTGGATACTGGATACATAAAGATAAGAAACAGCCTTTACTCTTAGGGAGATAAATCTAGTGTCAAGATAAACACATAGGTGAGTACAATGCAAAAATGCAGTCAGATAGGACTGGAGGTCCTTCAGTAACTTACATTTCTTTTTACTCATCCAAGGTCAGAAACAATAGAGGTGTATAATGAATCAAGCAGATGGAAAGTAAAATATCGCCATTGTAACTAATAAAGCCATTATTGAAGCAAGTGGTTTAGTGGGGAAGTCCAAAGGGCTGGCCAGCACCCCTGCCCCCTCCCACTCACCCCTGTCCCCAATCAGACAGACTAACTCTGGAATACTGCCAGTGCCACTAGCACAGCTGAAGGGCCTCAGCCCCCTGCAGGAGGCCTGTGCCTGGAGGATGCAGGGCAGGGCACCTAGGAGTCAAGGAGCACTGACCCCAGAAAGAGGAGAGAGGGAGGAGGTGAGCTGAGCAAGCCAGCCAGTCAGAACATGTGTCCACCTCCTGCGAGGGGAAGTTGAGGCCAGGAGTCAGCAATAAGGTGAGAAAGCTTCCCCTGACCTTGGAGATATGCAGAGCGCAGAGAAGCAACAGGAGTGAGTATATCCATCACCCAGGATGTGGGGGAGGGGGACACCAGGAGGAGTTCCACAGGATAGGCAGGAGTTAGGAAAAAGAAGGGGGAAGGGGGAAGAAGTTGCAGGCAGAGAGAAAGCGTCTGTCAAAGCTCAGATCTGAGGAAGGGCCTGGTGTGAGCCTGGACTGCAGGCGTTTGATGCTGCTGGGGTTTAAGTTGGGTCTGGGAGTGGTTGAGGAAAGGGATGGACTGTGGGGCCTCCTGCGGCATGTTCAAGACTGAAGCCTTTATCATCGGTGATGGGGACCGTTGACAGCTTTAATAAGGGGGTTGTGTTTTACACAGGTTGCGTGGAGGCTGTTGAGGACAGACTGGAAGGAGAATGTCAAAGTAGTTAGGAGGATATTTTGGTACTTCCTGCAACAAATGGCAGGGGCCTGAAGCAGGATATTGGTGCCAGGGGCCAACAGGAGAGGACAGGTTTGAGAAATATTTTGAAAGCATGACTGGTAGAACTTAGAAAATGCTTTTGGGGGGAGGAGCTGCCTGAGGCTTCCAGTCGCTGCACTGCCCACTTTCCAAGCCAGTCAGAATCTGTCCTCCTCGCCCCTCGCCTGCCTAAGGCCCTGCCATATGTCAGGCACTGTGCCAAGTGCTTGACCTACATGTCCATCCTCAGTGTAGCTTCACGAGGCAGGTATCAATAGCGCTCCTTGACAGAAGGGGAGACTGAGGATCAGGGAGGTTGAATTTAAGGAGGGATAGTGAGTAGACGAGGGAATTGGAATTCATGTCTAGGTAGTCTGACTCCAAAACTTGTACAACCAACCAATACAGGCTCTCTGCCTGTCTACACACACCGACATGGTCCTACCACTCTGTTGCTGCTCTCCCCACCCCTCCCCCGGCCATCTGAGTTTCCCAGGGGCCTCTCTGCCTTACCTCACCCTCTTTCCTTTTCCACAGCTGCCTCTGGGTCATTGCTGACTCTCAGGCTTGTCCAGTGAGTAGCAACTTGAGCTACATACACACATACAATGACATAACACACATTTTATTTTGTCAATAGGAAATAAATGCACAAGATAAGAAATCCAAACAGTCTAGTAAAAAGCAAGCCCTCCCTGGGACCCTTTCTCCAGAGGCAGTGACTATTATCACTTTATGGAACACTGGTGGAAAGATCCATGGAAGCAGAAGTAGCTGCCAGCTGTGTAAGTGGCCCGCGGGAAGCCTTCTCTGACTCTTGCCTGCCCTGCGCTCTTCCTCGTCTGGATTCCTCCTGGTATCCACAGAGATATGGCCCAGAATTTAGTGCACAATTAGCCTCAAGTTGCCTCATAAATATTACCTTTGTTTCTTTGAGGGCATCAGCTTACATCCTCCTGAGAGTATCAGACACACAGTAGGTGCTCAATAAATACCTGCTGATTAATTAAACTTTAAACTAACTTCATACTAGCTTAAATGGCATATTCCATGCAAACCTTTAACAAGAGTCTAACACATCGTTTTTGCATAGCTACTTTTGCAAGAGCTATCTACTTAAGTGGTCATCAGTCTCTTTTTAGAGCTCTAACTGTACAAGTAGTTGAAAAAGTTATTTTAATAGATGCTGATGTTACAGTAATGTAGTCATTCAAAAATCGAATGCTTAAGATATTCAAGTCTCATAGAGTTGGTCATGCAACACAAATTCCAACTCTACTTGAAAAAGTCTGGTCATAAATGGGAAAAGGGAATGCAGATTAGCCCTGCTTTACCCCAGCGAGAGTATTACTTCTGCCATTTATCTGTTTATGCTGGGCTATATACTCAGTTGGGGTAAATTTTAAATATTGGCTTTGTTATATTCATGATATACCATTAAAAGGCTACCACCAGACACTTTCAATTGACTCTTCAGAGGGATGGATCTCAAATAGTCTGTCAGGGAAAGACCAAATGCTGCTTTTCACCATGATACAATGGTGTTTTCATTTAATAATGTTCTAGAATTACATTTTCCTCCCCTAATTTGGCATCTCTTATGCTACATTCATTTCTTTTGTTCTCTTGACAGTTTCCAGTCATGGTTTAAATACTTAGAGTTCTGCTTTCAGGGTAGTAATTTTTGATCTTTATTTTCAATGACAGCAAAAGTTGTATGAAAGAGTTCATGTGTCTGGCTTTCTTTTCTAAGTCCAAAGAAAGCCACATTTCAGAGAGGGTACATAGCCAATTACTAGCAAATAGGTTACAGCAAAGTGGCTGTAGAGGTAGTATAATAACGACAACCTCAATTAAAAGTCACTATACCAAAGAGAAAATGAGACACAGTGAACAATGCACATTAATAGCTTATTCAAAAGCCAACTACAGAGTAGGTGGTAGAAAAAGGAAGTTTCTTTCCTGAACAAGCTAATGAATCATTCTTTTTAACAAGAGGAGGACTAGGAATGGGTGAAGGTCTCTTCTGTGATCATAGAAGGTAGTAGTTAGAACCCAAGGAAGAAAACGATTCACAGTAACCTTGTCAAAAATTATTTCAGACCATTCTAATTAACTTCACTTTTAAAGACACACCATGAGACAAATGAAATGCAAGCGGGCATATTTACTGTGCCGAGTACTGTGCTGGGGACAGACTGGGGTTCTACATTCAGGGAACCTTTAGAGAGCAGGTACGTAAGTACACTGCAGTGTCATGACTTCCAGGATACAGTGGGAAAGCAGAGAACTCATAGCCTGAGAAATGGTGGAGATGGGAAGGAGACGAAGATGGGAGAAAGAGAGGAGGGATTTCCAGGCACAAGCAAGGATTCGGCATCTTGATAGGGCTGCTCTCCTAGAGGGTGAATGCAATTCAGTGAGGTTTAAGCTTGCTGGCAGTGTGCATGTGAGTGTGTGTGCATGCACGCGCACGTGTGGGTGTGTGTGTGCATGTGTGTGTGTATGTGTGTGCCTGTGCGTGTGCGCAGAGGGGAGAGTGGAACAAAGGTGAAAGAAGAGTAGTGGATTTCCAGGGCCTTGCCAAAGATTTTGAACTTTATCCTGAAGAATCATGGGCTTCAGAAAGAGATGAAGCCAGAGAAGTGGCATGGTGATATTTGTATAAAAAGACAACCAGTGGCACCAGTATGGAGGGTGCATGGGAGAAGGCGCAGGGAGAGGAAGAGAACCTGCCAGGAGGCTGGGGCAAGGATCGCGTGGCTGGCGACGAGGACCTGAGCAGGGCAGGGCCAGTGGCGGGCAGAAAGAAAAGTGGCAACTGAGGAAGAAGAATGGCAGAGGCTCAACGGGACAGGTGATGGATGGATGTGAGGAAAGGGGAAGACAGAAGGGTGTAGGGTGATACCATGCTTGGGTGACTGCTGAAGGGTAGAGGCGCCCACACATGGAATAGAAGATAAAACAGGGGAAGCACTTTAAACAACGCTACCATTTCCAACATGGCGTAAGGGTAAATGTCTGAGGTGATGGATAAGCCAATCACCCTGATCTGATCATTACACAGTATATACATGTATTGAAATGTCACACTGCACGCCATAAATATGCATAATTACTATGAGCTGACTAAAAATAAAAATTATATTAAAACATAAAAACAACACTGCATACATGTAAAACTATGAGTATCAACTTTAAAGAAGAGAAATGGCTTCAGTTGATGGTAGGCCTAGATATTAAAGTATACTATGTTTATTATAATTAAAACCATGAAGGGTGGTGAGTTATTATTTGATAGGTTCAGAGCTTCTATTGGGGATGATGAAAAGTCTGGAAATGGATATTGCTGATGGTTGCAGGACATTGTGAATGAACTTGGTGTGGCTGAATTGTATACTTAGAAATGGTTAAAAAATAAAGAACACAAACAAAAAGTAACAAAGGTCCAAGAAGAGACACATGTGTCAATGAAAGAGAATAGATAGACCAAAAGCAGACCTCAGCATATAGAGGAATGCAGTAGGTGACACAGGAAGGATCTACTAATACTGAATAAATAGAGGTGAAACCAGCCAACGCCTCAAAAAAGAAAGTCAATTTAGGTACAGCACACAAACATCAAAATAGTCTCCAGTTTGATAAGCATAACATGTAAACATAGAGAATATTAAAAATATAGGAAAACATTTAGGCAAATATATAATCTTTGGATGGGGAAGCATCTTCAAATCATAAAAACAATGGAAGAAATTAAAAGGGAAAATCAATAATTTTGATACTTAAAAATATTAAGGCTAAAGAGTTAAAGGGTAATCAGGATTATTAACAATTTGAAACAAATATGAAAAAGATTAACATTCTATAAGGAACATGAGGACCAATAAAAAGATCACTTAGATACAAACAGAAAAATGGACAAAAGATGTGAAGAAGCTGCGGTGAAGAACCAATATGAATAATCAATAAATATAGGAAAAACTCTTCAGCATCAAAAATAATCACAGAATTTGTATTCCCCCCATTGCTGATAATTTTGAACACTGTTTCATATGTTTATTGGCCATTCATATTTCTTCTTTTGAGATGTCTATTCAGTTCAATTGCCCATTTTTTTTTTCGGTACCGGGGATTGAACGCAGGGGCGTTCTACCTCCGCGCTACGCCCCCGGCCCTATTTTTTATGCTTTATTTTGAAACCGGGTCTCACGAAGTTGCGGAGGGCCTCACTAAGAAGAGAGAGAGAGAGAGAGAGAGCAAGAGCTGAGGCTGGCCGCGAACCCGGATCCTCCGGTCTCCACCTCCCAAAGTACTGGGATTACAAGCGTGCGCCACCACGCCCAGCCCCATATTTTTATTGGGTTATTTTTTTTAGTGTTGTTTTTTAAGCTCTTTGTATATTCTAGATATTAGTCCTCGATCAGTGGAATAACTGGCAAAGATTTTCTCCCATTCTGTAGGCTCTGTCATCAGACTCTTGATGATTTCCTTCGCTGCACAGAAGCTTTTTTAATTTAATGCCATCCCACTTGTTAATTCTCATTTTTTTATTTCCTGTACTTTGGGGATCTTATTGAGGAAGTCTCTCCACAATTCACAGTAGCCAAATTATGGAACCAGTCTAGGTGTTCCTCAACAGATGAATGGATTACAAAACTGCGGTATATACACACAATGGAATTTTACTCAGCCATAAAGAAGAAGAAAATTGTGTAATTTTCAGGAAAATAGATGGAACTAGAGAATATTATACTAAGTAAGATTAGCCAGTTTCAGAAAGTGAAGGGTCATACGTTTTCTCTCATATGTGGAAGCTAGAGAGAAATTGAGAAACAAAAAGGACTTCAGATAAATGAGGAGAGATTCCAGTAAAATAGTGGAAGAGGATTAAGGGAGGGAGAGGATTAAGGGAAGGAGACTTGATGAAGGAAACAGTTCAAATAATGCTATGCACGTATACTAAATTACGTATACTCAATATCAATCTCAATAACATGTATGGGGAGGGGGAGAAAGCGAGGTGGGATCTGGAGGGAAACACACCAAGTGCTGTGTGCACGTATGTTTCTAGTACTCCGAACCTCATTATGACGTATAATTACTATGCTTCAATACAATTATATTTTCTAAAAATCACAGAACTTTCAACCACAATGAGGTATGATTTTCATCTATTAAATGTAGAGTTCCTCAATATTGCCACCCAGCCCTCTGCAAAGCACACATGCCCACACGCCACGGGAAGGTGGCAGATTGAGTGCCACTTCCCCACAGAACTCCTGGAGGCTTGGTGTCAAGGACCTCACAGATGTCTCCAGCCCTTGATGCAGTGATTGCATGAGAGTGATCTACCCTAAGGAAATATTCAGAAATATAGCCAAGAATTTTGTGTGTCATCATAATATACTTAAAAGGACCTGTTGATCCCTCTGCTAGTAACACTTTCTCCCATTACTTGTCTGAGTAATTCTTCCTTTTCTTTCCTGTCTCAGCCTATTCCTGAGCTCTGACCACCTTGCTATCCCTGTTCTACACGGTCATAATGTCCTGCAGCCCCCTTGATGAGGTCTGTTATGCTGGAATATTTTGCCTTGCCTAGATGTCCTGTCTAGCTAGTAAGGTTCCTGCTGGTCTTCTTCACTGTACACCCATCACCTAATGGATCCTTAATACAAAGTAATTTTTAATAAATGCATGAATAAACGAATGAATGATGATTGCTGGGAAGTAGGACTGCAATCATTTTATTTTGATTTTTTTCCCTAAGATACCATGTTGATTTTATGGGACTTTTTATTATTCAGTATTAACTGCAATAGAAGCTATTAAAAACAGCATTGTTTCATATAGTTCACCTGAACTAAAATTCAATACCTCCATCTGTGAAATATTTACCATGTAGGATTTGAAACTAATACAAAACATCCATCTAAGATTTGTTTTAAATCTTTCAGTAGGGGAAAAAAGAAAACAAACTGAACCACGTCTCAGCTCGCAAGCTGGCTCCCCATAAGCATAAAGCTGTTCACTTTAACCTTCCACTCTGTCCCCAAACCCACATGTTCTTGGAAACTTCCAATGTTATAGCCCCGGAGCCCTGACCCATAGCTTCTAACCTATTTAGCTGAGCTCTGAAGGTTTCCTAAAACTGGCCCTTAGATGGCAAGCTCTAAGGAATTATTCATTATTATTGCTAATTTACATAAATATTTTGACAGGTTAAAACATAACCTTATAAGTAAGTGTGGAATACCTAAAATCAAACATATAAAGGCAGATTGCGTCATCCCAAAATACTAGGCCGAGAGGACAGGAGGAACCAGATTTCAGAGTCCTTTACCTCCAAATATAGCACTGACCCTGTGAAACTTGCAGTTTTCATTAGAGTGGAGCATTCCAAACCCCCAGACAGCCATCAGGGTCATCCTGCCCTGAACACTCTCCACCCTCCCTTTCCCAAAAATTTCTTCCTTATTCCTCCTGCCCCACCAATTTTTGAGAACCGCTTTATGTACATTCTTTACGTTAACCAATCCCTTTTTTACAAAACAGCATGCTACCCTGCCTGCACCAATATAAACTCTTGACAAATAATTGATATAATTCCCTTCCCGATTGGGGTTTGGCCTTAAGACTTGTTTGAAATCTGTGAGACCCGATAGCACATTTCAGACTGCTTAAAATGTGAGTCTGCTGAGTTGCAACTCTGTCTCTTTGTTTCTTTGTCAATTTGTGCCTTGGTTTCCCTGAAGCGTCTACATCAACAACGTGAATTAAAAACTTGCTTACACTCAGTCTCTAAAATCTGATTAAAAACAGCAAGCACAGTCTTTCTTCTCTGAGCAGCAATGGTTTGCCTTATGATTTTAGTGCCTGAGCCAATGACTGATTGGAAAGAAAAATGTTCTGAAAACTTGTCCTGGCCTACTTAGAGAGCTATAAGGTTGTTACCCATTCTGAGCACTTCAAGTAGTCCTTCTTTTAAAAAGAGGTAGGAGCTGTGTGTGGTGACACACGCCTGTAATCTCAGTACTTGGGAGGCTGAGACAAGAGGATCGAAGATTTGAGACCAGCCTCAGCAACTTGGTGAGACTCTCAGCAACCTAGCAAGACCCTGTTTCAAAGCAAAAAATAAGAAGAGCTGGGGGTATAGTTTGGAGGTAGAGTGCCCCTGGGTTCATTCCCCAGTACCACACACAAAAAAGGTAGGGTTTGTTGTATGTGTGTTTGTGTGTGTGTGTGTGTATGTGTGTGTGTGTGTGCATGCATGCACACAAGTGGGGGAAAATGTAGTGGCAACTTCTTCCCTCTACCCCTTTCCTGGTTATTTCTTTTTTATGAAGTTGGATCTTGATCAGTGTCTCCATAATTCAGCTATTCCTGAAATTCTTTTCAATGCCCTATAATACTATACACTGAAAATCCACACTTTTGCAAAAACAAGTCTCCATTCATTGTGTGTGTGTGGGGGGGGGTACTGAGGATTGAACCCAGGGGCATTCTACCTCTGAGCTATACCTCCATCCCTTTTCTTATTTTTTTTTAAACCTGGTCTTACTAGGTTATTGAGAGTCTCACTAAGTTGCTGAGGCTGACCTTGAACCTGCGATCTTCCTGTCTCAGCCTCCCAAGTACTAGGATTACAGGCGTGTACCACTTCATTCATTTTAATGTGCTACTTATTACTGTTATATTTCAGAATGAAAATGAATTATTACTGTCACTAAAAGTATACTTGGGCTGGGTGTGGTGGCAAATGCTTGTAAGCCCAACTATTGGGGAAGCTGAGGCAGGAGGATCAAAAATTCAAGGCCAGTCTGGGCAACTTAAGGAGATCCTGTCGGGAAGGAAGGAAGGAAGAAGGCTGGGATGTAGCTCAGTGGTAGAGCACTTGCCTAGCATGAGTGAGGCTCCAGATTCCATCCCTAAAACACACACGTACATTTGAAATAGCATACTATGCTGGATTTTTTTCTTTTAAGTAAGATGAGCTGGACATGGTGGTGCATGCCTATGATCCCAGTCCTTGGGAGGCTGAGACAAGAGGATCACAGCTTTGAGGTCAGCCTCAGCAATTTAGGGAGATGCTCAGAAACTTAGTGAGACCCTGTTCAAAAAATAAAAAGGGCTGGGGGCTGGGACTGTGGGTTCAATCCTCAGTACCAAAAAAAAAAAAAAAGACGGACAGGACTATTCTAATTACATGTAATACTGAATGATAATTGAGGGTCTACCTTGCCTGGGAGAGGTTATTAGCATTATTTAGAAGAAACAGAAGAAATGGGTATCTGCATAATAGCTACTATTCTGTGCTATTGATAATATAAAAGGGCATTTTTTTTTCAGAATCCCCTGATCTTGCCTCTTGAATATTTAAAGTACCCTGGTTCATAAAGTCTCCATGGCCCCCAACATAAAAGCAGTGTCTCTGGGGACACACAGCACACAGCTGTGCACCCAGTAGGAAGAACACAATGAGGCTGCTCACGATGCTCGAGAAATGGAATCAGACACAGCTCCTAGACGAGTCAAATGTGGCTAGTTAGAGGTAGTCAAAGCACTCTAAATGCATACATACATACATACATACATACACATAGGAAAAATCTAACCCCTGTGTAAAATTTTGTTTGTTTAAATTTTAGGTATTTAGTGGATGGAGTGTTTTTTATAGCTATTAATTCAAGACAATGTTAAAAGTTTACAATACCAGAGTTACATTCTATTAGTTTAAGTCATATTAGGAAAGTTTAGTTTACAATGCTCATTTTCTTAGTCCAGGCCTAGGTAGATCAATGATAATCCAGTGCATTCCACTGATGATAAAATAAATTATTTAGAAAATAAAACCAACCCCTTAGTGATTCTCTCACTGTGTAAATGTGTCTTCTTTTCCCTCTCTAAACGTAACAAACAATAGCAACCACAATGACAGCAGTTTGTCAGGTAGGAGAGCAGCAGCCTGTTTGGGCTGAGCCCGACCACATGGAAGGACAGACAGGGAGGGCGTGGGTGCGTGACACCTGGCGTTGAATAGTGTTCCTTTTGCACAAGCCTGTGGAGCAGACAGGCTTTGGACTTGGAATCGGAGATAGTCTCTATACCTTGCTGAACACCAGATTTACCAATGAAACCCCTGATACACTTCATCACTGCAGCAAAATCAAACAGACTACTCTGGAGGAGGGCTGTCAAGTAATAAGGGACAGACAGTGGGGAGAGGCAGAGGGAGCGAGAAAATGCAAAGAAAGTTGACAAGTGCTTCCGTGGTTACTACACGTGGTATCTAAAAACACCAACAATACGCTTTCATCTTAAGATTTTATAACCTCACCAGGCATGGTGGCTCATGCCTGTACTCCCAGTACGTGGGAGACTGAGACAGGAGGATTGCAGGTTCGAGGCCAGCCAGCCTCAGCAATTTAGTGAGACCCTGTTTGAAAATAAAAAATAAAAAGGGCTGGGGATGTGGCTTGAAGGGAGAGTGCCACAGGGTTCAATCCCTAGCACCTAAAAAAAAAAAGATTTTATACTTAAAACATTCTTTTTATAGTGATAAATCATAGGTCCAAAGGTACAGTTGATATAATTATATTTTAGGGCTTATAAAATTTTTATTTCTCTAGAATATTAAGAGAAATTAGTTTCAATAAAGCTCTTGAAAATAAACATATTTTATGTTCATATCCCTGTTATGCTTCATATTAAAAAATTAAAACAATATGTCAGGTAGATGGGCACAAGAATATAGATGAATATATTTATGTAACAGAAAAAATAATTTGTGATCTCTCCATAATGAAAATACATTAACAGGTTTTATTTATGTTTATATTATGTATATATACTTAAAATTATATGCTTATACATTTCAAAATCCACAAATTAAAGTTTATATTTACTTTTCCTTTAAATGACTGTCCTAAACTACATTTAGCTGTAATTGACTCCCTCTACTGGCTAAAAATAATATTTTTTTTGTGTGAAAACACATTTGGTTCAAGATTTTGACAAGATATAAACATAACTGTTAAATCTCTGATAACTTAATATTACCATATGACATGATTTTATAGCCATAGAGATATTTATATAAAGCAAAAGATAACAGGTCATCATGAATTAGAACAGATTGAAAAGTTTTTAAAAGCTTCTGGGGTATTCATTATACAGCATAGAAAAGGTAATACTCATCGCCGGGCTTGGTGGCGCACACTTGTAATCCCAGTACTTTGGGAGGCGGAGACCGGAGGATCTGGGTTCGCAGCCAGCCTCAGCTCTCTCTCTCCCTACCTCCCTGTCTCTCTCTCTCTCTCTACCTAGTGAGGCCAGGTTTCAAAATAAAGTATAAAAAAATAGGGCTGGGGGTGTAGCGTAGAGGTAGAACGTCCCTGGGTTCAATCCTGGTACCGCAAAAAAAAAAAAAAAAAGAAAAGGTAATACTCAAAGCATTTATAAACAAATTTTAGTGCATATCCAAGTGTTTGGTAATCATATTCAAGGAAAACAACTTCTTTAAATATCTCAGGAGCAGATCATAGATGTATGAGAAGGAAAACATTTTTGCTCCATGTTTTTTACCAGTGAAAGAGGATTTTTAAAGTATATGTATAAAAAGGAAATGCTCATTTGCTGGTGGATTCTGATCCCAAATTATCTTATGGGTAACACAGTGGACTGGCTAAAGGTAATCCCTTGTGCATGGTTCGTGTGTGTGGTGTGTGTGTGTGTTGCTGGGGATTGAACCCTGGGGCATTCTCCCTCTGAGTTACACCCCCAGCCCTATTTTCATTTTTTTATTTGGAAATAGGGTCTTGCTAAGTTGCTGAAAGCCTTGCTAATTTTCTGAGGCTGGCTTTGAACCTGCGATCCTCCTGTCTCAGCCTCCCAAACTGAGATTACAGGATTATAGGTGTGTGTTAGCACACCTGGCTCTTTTAACCCTTTTGATGGCAAAACCTGGCCAGAGCTGACAGAGGTTGTGTACGCCTTTACTTTGTCCTACTTAGTGTGACTCTTAATACATTTCACTGCATTAATATTAATTGTTTGATAATAGGGTGCTGTTCCTGTGTCCTTCTGGGGGCAAGAAGTTCATGCTATGTAACATACAGGTGATATTAATGTGAGGGGACTGTGTTGTTTTCTAAAGGCTGATAGTCCAAGACAACACATATGCCTTAAGGATTTCTGATAAGGGATTATGAACATACAACAAAACTAAACTAAGAAAAGCAAATGCCATTATGCAGCTAAGTCCACCAATTCAACAGCACAAGTGCTGAAGGAAAGACTTAGTTTAACAGAATAGTTAATAAAAAGGGATTGGCTAGTTTATACTGAGATGCTACTTTTTAAGTTTTTTTTAAAAGATGTTATTGGTGCATTGTAATTGTACATGTAGTGAGATTCAGTGATAGATTCCTATATGTGGGTAACATTATTCAGTTGACTTCTTTCCCCATACCTCCCCTCCCCCCCCCGCCTTCTTGCTCCCCATCTTCTTCCGCTACTCTACTGGTCTCTCTCTCATTTTCATGAGGTCTCTTTTCTTTCCTTTTTTCTCTCTAGCTTCCACATCTGAGAGAAAACAGGCAGCCCTTGATTTTCTGAATCTGGCTGATTTCGCTTACCATGATGCTCAGAGCTGCTATTGTTTTAACACCTACTCTTTGCCCAGTGCTTGGCTGCTCATTTTATATAAACTATCTCTAATCATCGCAGTAATTGTCTGAAGTAAAAATTCCACTCTCACATTACAGATAGAAAACTGAGGCTCAGGGATATTTGCAATGATCATAGCTACTGTATGGCAGAAGCAGGATTTGAGCCCTGTTCCTGCTGACTTTTAGGAACTACACTGCCATCTAAACCAGGCTGGGACTGAATCTGAAGCATGTTGAGAATACTGGAGTGAAAGGAAAGGTTGCTAGAAAAGAATATTAGCTGAGATTAGAGTAGGGGCAAGATTTAGAGGCATGACAGCTATCCTCGAATATGAGAAAGAATTTATGTAAAAAATTAATAATAATTTTTTACATAAAAAAGGAGCTATAGGGATTTAGATTTCAGCTCAAGATAAGAAGGCATTTGGTAATTTTTGGAGACGGGACGCTTCAAGTGAGCAGGGGTATTTGGTCTGTGTTGCACCACAGCCAGTTATACAGTAAGTCATTCTTTAAATATCTGTTGAATTAATGAATGAGCTTATAAGAAACATGAGGCAGTAGCCTGTCCTCAGTGGCAGCCCCTCCTAGGGCAGCAATCATGGTTACCTCGCCTATAGTCCAGACATGTTTTATAACTGTTTAGCCCTCCCTCCACTCCTCGACCAGGTGAGCTCTTTAAGCCAGGAATGTGCCGTCCTTTTATCCTCAGCATCTAGGCAAATTGGCAGCACAGAACAGATGTTTAGTAAATGCCAGTTGAATGAATATGGAAATGAATCATAATGGCTACTCAGACTTGCTGTTTTACACATTGCATTTTAGTAAAACGATCTTGCCTTACAATATGCACATTAAACCCATTTCCTTATGTATAACAGAAGAGCTAATACCCGAGATCACACTACAAGTGGAGTTGAGCCCTAAGATTTTACCTCTTGGTCTAGAAATATAAATCTGGATGATCCAAGGCTCACAAATAATAACATCACCACCCAAAGATTATGCTGATCATCCTATACAGAACACGAATTCTGAACAGCTAGGACTAGACATGTCTCTCTAAAAATGAGAGAAAGCCCGATAAGTTGTATACAAATATGATTCCTCTAGGCGATCGATTATAATACACAGATTTCATGTGCATGACTTTCTAGAGTTTTTCCGTACAATTTTAATGTTAGGATAGTTTCAGATTTATAAAAATAATAAAGACAGTACTGAAAATTCCAAAACTCTTTACTCTCACTTTTCCCTTTTACTAACATCTCACCATTTGTTTGGTGTATTTGTCACAGTTAATGAATGACTACTGGTACATTATTAGTAAGTACAATCCATACTTTATTCACACTTCCTGTTTTCACCAAGTGTCCTTTTCTGCTCCAGGATCCCATCCAGGATAGCACATGGCATTTCGTTGTCTTATCTCCTCTGGCTCCTCTCCGCTGTAACAGTTGCTCAGACTTTACTTGGTTTTTGAGGATCTTGACAGTTTTGAGAAGTAACGGTCAGATTTGATAAAATGTCCCTCAAGTGGGATTTGTCTGATATTTTATTTTTCTTATGATTACACGGGAATTCCATGTCATCGAAAGGAAGACCAAAGAGGTACAATGCCGTTGTGGTCACTCCATATCAAGATGCAGACTAGAATCCTGACTTACCGCAGCTGCCCCTCACTTGGCCGAGCGTTTGCCAGGTCCTCTGCTGTGAAGTTGCTCTCTTTCCCTTTCTGAACTGGACTCTTTGGAAGGAAATCACAATGTACAGCCCACACTCAAGGAGTGGAGATTTATGTTCCCCCTTTTATTGTGTTTTTAAAAATACAAAAGTAGAGACCTATGTCTTAGAAGAGAAATAGTTGGGTAAATAAACAAAATGCACCCTCCCCTTTGGGAGACTATGAACTAACTGTGGGAACTCTTACAATAACAGTCTCTTAAAAAAATAAGTGAAGACAGGTGCAGTGACATACGGCCTGTAATCTCAGTATTTGGGAAGCTGAAAACAGGAGGATTGCAGGTTCGAGGCCAGCCTCAGCAACTTAGGGAGACCCTCAGCAATCTAGCAAGACCCTGTTTCAAAATAAAAAATAATAGGAGGGCTGGGGGTATAGCTCAGTTAGAATGATCCTCTCCTCAGTTCCATCCCTAGTACCATACACGCACATACACACACACACACACACACACACACACACACACACATATGCGCACACACACACACACAAACACACACACATGAGCACACACACACAAACACACACACACACACACACACACACACACACACAAAAGCTTCATTGTCAAAGATATTGTCATCTGAGATGTATTCTATGGTTTCATTTCTATTGGAAACAAGCAGGTCTGTCATTATTCTTCCTCAACTCTTGCAAATATGTCTTATTCTTGAGGTTAAGTTAATATGCATTTGTTAAAAGCTTTGAATGTGGTGTTTCTAAACCTGATTGATTTGTTCCAAACCTATATATTAACTTTCTCACGTCTATAACCAAAATGCAGAGAATCTAATGCACTCTCCCTGGTAATTTACTGCTGTTCTGACCCCTGAGTTAATGACCTCAAATACAGAGGAGAAATTCAACCCACTTCCCTAGTGATGCACTTTGCAAGGCCTTTATGATTAAAGAGAATCTTAACATAAATAATGCAAGATCAATAAGGTAGTATGCCAAACTGCATTTAAAATATTCATGCAATTCTTTTTAAAAAATAAAACTACAAGTTGGAATTCAGATCAAGGCTTCTGAAGGGAAAAGGATACAATATATGAATGAGTCTGAATATCTAGCTCTGAAATGAATTTATAGAAGAAACCTCCACAGGGTTCTGTCTTTCTGGATCACTTCAGCATAGTTTATGATAGTAGTACAAAGCACAGTGTTTCTGAAAATACTAGATAATACGGTGCGCTTGACTCAGATATGGTAGATTTGTCTTCAAGCAATCTGTTGTGGTTTTATAGAGGATATCTTTTCCTTCATTCCTCAAATATAGTGATATAATTTACTAGAGCAGTAAAATAGCTTTGGGTATTGATTTAGAGCTCACATGGATAACTTGATTTAGAGCTCACTTGCTCGGATTCCTGCTTTTTAAAAAGTATTTTCAAAATGTTCAGTTAAAAGTATAATTAATATCAGAATAATGAGACCACAGGATTTTACAAAAGGGCATTCCTGAAAGCATCTTAAAAGGGAAAAAGAAACTTCCTAGAAATGGGTTCGAAATTTATGCATCTCTGATGTCATTAGTAAATACATGTCTTAGAAATACAATTTTATATATGTTTATGCAAAAAAAAGAAAAAAAATTTAGAGATGTCTAAGAATTTATGAGCACAATTAAATCATCAAGAACGTTTTCTGAGCATAGTAAATTTTATCTCACCATAGATCAACAAAAGGTTTTGACATCAAGAAAATTAAATTTTGCCTTACCCGTGACATATATCAATAAACAAAATTCACTGTTCTCATCGATATTAAAAAGCCTAAAATATGATAGATGCAACACTTATTTATATTCAACTTGGAGGTTTTTCTTAGTAGAATAATTAGTGCACACTGATCCTAATATTGGTAAGTTTATATGTCCTATAAACTAACTGTAAATCCAAGGGCAGGAATGTACAAATCATAGATAAATTAAAAGCTCACCACCAATAATGTCCCTTTGGAACTCAGGACTGACCTGTTTGGGTCAACCACAAGGAGATATACAAGAGAAAGCATGATTGATAACATTATTAGACTGAGTTTGAGAACACCCAGTTACTTGCCAAGCTTCATGAAGAATCTGAGTCATAGATACTAAATTGATAAATCAAATCTGGATCATTCAGTTGATCAGAAAGAATCTCAAATGGTTCAGGACTATGGAAATGAATCCATACTCATGTCATTTTTTTAAAAAATCATGCAAATCTATCACATCAGTAAAAAAATCAAATGAATTTAACTATCCAAGGACTGCAGTTTATTTTTTATGTTAGTAATAATTTTTTGATACTTTTACTAGTGCATTGCAATTATAATCATAGTGAGACTCAATGTGCTACATACATACATGCACACAGTTAGTGACAAGTTCTTATCTGGGTGAGGGGGTGCACTCCTGTAATGCCAATACTCAAAAGGCTGAGACAGGAGGATCACAGGTTTGAAGCTAGAGCATGGTAACTTAGCTAGACCATTGTTACAAAAAAAGTGATTTTTTTTAAGTGGGCACTTCTGTTTTTTGTTTTTGTTTGTTTGTGTGTGTGTGTGTGTGTGTGTGTGTGTGTAATTGGAGATTGAACCCACGGGCACCCTACCACTGAGCCATATCCCCAGTACTTTTAAAATTTTTATTTTGAGACAGGGTTTTGCTAAGTTGCCCAGGAGGGATGCGAACTTTCGATCCCCCTGCCTCAACTTCCAGAGTTATAGGCATGGGCCACTGCACCCTGCTAATGTGGACACTTTCAAACCTTAAAATTTAATATAATCCTATACATCTCTTTTCTAACATGTAATGAAATGGACTATTTCCATGTAGTTTGGTTTCTGACCAGAATTTATACTTACATGCTTTAAGTTAAACACAAGTTGAAAAATATTTTATGTTAACAAAATCATTATGAAGAATTATTATTCTCTTAGTCAAAGGAAACAAATAGACAGGAGTGGTGGTGCATGCCTGTAATCCCAGTATTTGGGAGGCTGAGACAGATGGACCGTAGGTTCAAGGCCAGCCTCAGCAACTTAGCAAGATTCTGTTTCAAAACAAAACAAAAAAATTTTAAAAAGGGCTGGGGATGTAGCACAAAGGTAGAATGCCTTCGGTTTAATCTCTAGTACCACACATATAAATAGGTAAATAAATAAATAAATAAATAAATAGCTACGGTGTATCTCAGAGGAAGAATCAATCCCCAGTATCAACTGAAAAAAAAAGGAATTGGTAAAATGACACAATCTTGATTTTCAGCATGAAACACATTAGGATGCTGTATATAAGAATGGTAATTGACTTGTATAGTCATCATGGTGACATGACACAGATACTCTGCTTCCTCTGGGATATTTTTCAATTCTGCACTTCAACTTCGATGCAATGTAAAATGCTAGATGTCACATACTTATGTAACTCAATTATATTTCATGATTTTAGGGCATGAACAAATGAAGCCAAACATGGGCAAGAGGAGAGTAAAATGATGAAGAAATGCAGCATGGATGTGACCTGGGGTCAATGGCTTCCCTCCTAAACCATATTTCATCACCTGTGAAATATTTGCCCATAAAGCTGTCAGGATTAAATGAGACAACACCATAGAGAAAGTGCTTGGCCCAGTGTTGGGCACAGACTCTGAAGTCCTGGCATTTATCACCATTGTCTCGCTTCCCCTCTAGGTGGTGAGTTCATTCAGGGCAGCGGCTCCGTCTTTTGAATCTCTATATTCCAGGTCGATGTCAGCAAGTGATTGAGTCCAGAACCAATGGTGTCCGTGGCAAGATGGAGGAACACTGTATGTTCAAAACATGCAAAGTTCTTCATAGACCTCTGATCTGTATTATAGCTTTTAGCCAGGAAAGACGAAAATAGGCCAGCACCCTATTTTTCTTCTGCTAAAATAACCTAGTACCCTCCCATCAAAAACTTTCTCCCTTAATTTGTCATATGACAGTCAATCTTTCAACTTTCTCAAAGTAGGATGGACAGTAGTAACCTCACCTACACAGAACCAAAGCAGACAGTACCTAAGAAATAGAAGTACTGTCCCTAAGAATCAAATGATTACCGGTCAGTGATTTCATTCCTAGACATATACTTAGTGAGCGCTTATCATGTGCCAGGTGGTGCGCAAGGTATGGAAAACAATGGTAAGTACAACACTCTCTACTCAACAATTTAAAATCCAAGAATGACTACGCCAGCAGGCACAGGCTTGTGATCTTAGCTACTCGGAAGACTGAGTCAGGAAGATCACAAGTTGAAGGCCAGCTTGGGAAACTTAGTGAGATCCTGTTTCAAAAAAATGAAATAATAAAATGAAATAAAACAAATAAAGGGTTGGTGATATAGCTCAATGGTAGAGTGCCCCAGTTTCAACCCACAGCACTAGAAAAAAGAAACAAACAACAACAACAACAAAAACCAGAGTGACTGCTCTAAGCTAGACTGCCTAAGAGTTACTTGGGGTGCTTCTTGACTTCTCCCTCAGAGCACTGGGAGAAGAACCTCTGGAAGGAGAGACGGTGTTGGCAGGTTTGTGTGCTGCACCCCACACTCTCAGGACCATACCCATGCTGAGCTGCTTGTCTGAAATGTCCTCAACTGGCGACACCCTCCCTGCTCACCCTTCACCATTTGACCCCAATGCTTCCTCTCCTGAGAACCTTTCCTGACCATTCCTTCCTTCTCCTAGAGTTAACTCCTTCATTCTCTTGTTGGCCTTGGACCTGTTTCTATCCATGACAAACTTTCCATGCCGCTGTGTAATTTATTGGTTTATGCATCTTCTCTCACTAGTCTAGGGGCTCTGTCAACAAAAACCAGCCTGATTCTCCTGTGCATCCTGGTACCTAGCACAGAACCTCTTGGCAGTGGTTGGTCAGAAAATAGTCACTAAATTGTAAATGAAAAAATGATCACAACTCATAGACAGAAAAAAAATTGAGAATTTCCCTAGTAAGAGAAAGGCAAAGATAAAAATGGTCATGTAAACTCACCCGTTTGCTCATTCAGTGACCCATCATCATCCCATAGTCTAAAGCCCCACACTGCAAAGATGTTTTCACAAGATCCAGAGGGAGACGCACCAGGCACTGTGTGCGTGTATGTTTCTATTGTTCTGAACCTCATTATAACATATAACTGCAATGCACCAATGAAAGTATATGCAAAATAGAAACTCATTATTATTTTAAAATGTCCTACCAGATGTCTTCAGTTGTAATTTCTACTAGTTGGTATTTTTAAACCAGTGTGAAAAATTATCTTCGTTTCACTTTCTAAATCCACCCATCAATTCAGTTTAGCCTAATTTAAACCTAATGAGGACTTTTTTAGAAAATAAAACCAGGATCCAATCCACAACTAAAGGATTTGGTGTACTCAGAATGAGAAATATTTGAAGTAAAAATTTTCTATTCATACAATACTTCACTAAAAATGATAACTCTGGAATACTAATAGTATTCCAGCAATTACAAGAATTAAAGGAAATATTCAAGGCATGGAAGATCAGTAAAATATATGAACTGGTTTAATGATCAACTTGATTTCCAAAGGTGTCCTCTAAATCTTTTACTTTCCATTTAGTTGCCATAAAAGTTTGTGTCAGAATCTATAGAAAATAAATACATTACATAATCTCAATTTGTCTCTAATTGTCAAGGAAGTTACCTTTTTAAAGGAGATCAGCATAAAATGTTTACTCCTCTTATGGGTTTAGAGTACCAAAAGATAATTATTAATTAGTCACTGCATTTTGATGCAGTTTACAATGAATATTGCCTTTTCAGTATATTACCAGAAAATTGCTTATCATTGTCTTATTTGATAAACCTTTAGTAGGGTGGGTGACCCTTACATGCACTTGGAGAATAGTGTTCCCCATCTTTTGGGTGGCCAAGCCGGAAAGTAGGGAGTCAGCTTTGATTCTTCCCTTACCCTCCACTCATTCATCCATCCACCCATTAGTCAAAAATTGGAATACCCTTCCACTGTTAGAAGGATCAAATTCAATAAAAAATGAGCCAGGCATGGTGGCGCACACTTGTAATCCCAGTACTTGGGAGGCTAAGACCAGAGGATTCAGGTTCACAGCCAGCCTCAGCTACTTAGTGAGGCCCTCCGCAACTTAGTGAGACCCTGTTTCAAAATGAAGAATAAAAATTAGGGCTGGGGGTATAGCTCAGAGGTAGAATGACCCTGGGTTAAATCCCCAGTACTGCAAAAAAAAAAAAAAAAGAAGAAACTGCTTTGAGAAGCATAAAAAAATAAAATATTTTCCCCTGGGTTCAATCCATAACACTGCAAAAATAAATAATTAAGTAAATAAATAAATAAATAAATAAATAAATAAAATTCAAATTTAAATTCAAATTCTTTCATTATTTTTATTTCCAATTTATATGAATATGTTCAATACGCATTTTTCCTTAGTCAAGTTTAACTGATTTGAAGAAACAGGGTTTTCAATCAGGAGGGAGGAGATTCTGATGTTTCGATTATTGGTTCTCTGACCTGCAAGTTTATGAGAGGTTCCTGGGGACAGACAGATGTCCAGGTCCACTGCAGACATGGGAAATCAGGGCTCCAGGAAGAAGTCCTGGGAATCTGTGTGGTAGAGGTTCCCTGGGACGTGCTCATCATCAGCTAGGTGGAATACTGCTGGTTTAGTTTGATGTCCTTTCAGAGCGTGTTGCTCAAAGTGGAGGCATGGGTGAAGAACACAGATATTTGGTCCCAGACAGACAGAATGGAAAGCTAGGTGCTTAGCACGCCTTCCTCACTCCTCGAGACTCTGGGTGCAATAGAAGTATGACCAGGAGCAATGAAACAGGAAAAGGGAAGAAAAAGGAGGTGGAAGGTTGAATTTTACTTCTTGAAACACTTGCATCTATTTTGACAGCTTCATAAATCCCATGGTCTCCAACTCTCAGGACAAGGAACTCAAGTTTCTTCTGAGTATTCACATTCATTTATTTTTAATAGTCCCCCCTCCTCACTCTTCTCACAGCCAAACACATGGCCCAGGCAGGAAATTGATAATATTGCTGAGAACCTGATTACTATGTATATACCTCTGTTTTTATGACAAAATATGCTCCAAGTCCCAAAAGTCCTACTCATCTTTAGAAACATAACCTATTTTTAGACTGAAAATGGTCTCTGTTATCCTAGAAAGAAAAGTCCAGTAAGTTAGAGAACATAAATATTTATAACGCCCTGTTCTTATTACTAGACAATTCATGGCAGAAAAATATTTTTTCTTGAATTTTGTAGACAGAGGGCAGTGTATACAAGCCAACTATATAAGCACAAGTCTATGTACCAATTTTATTAAAAAATGCTTTCTTTAAGACATCTTTGTGTTATGGCCCTTTTAAATATCAAAGTATTATTTAGTCATTTATAGCAGCCTGGAACTTTTGCTCACTGTAAAAAAAAATCACTATATGGCTCAGGGAGGTGTTTATTTCTTTGGTTCAGAAAATTATGCATCCTCTATCAGCATGGCTTTGGATAGGGTGTACACACAGATGTGACGACAAGCAGAGTGCCAGAAAACTCAGCAGTGAAAAATGATAACTGATCTTGTCATAGTCTGTCATTATGCAAATCCAAGAAATGTACTGCCCAAGTGATTTATATTAGTGCAGTCGAAAGAGAATTAGAAATCATTTTAAAATGATCTCTCTAGTGCTGTCCATGCCTTAAAACGGTGATTCATATTGAACAGTAATTGTTCTGGTCTTTCCTTTAATTATAAACGATATCCCACTTAAATCCAGTATATCCAATTGACAACAAAATTAAATTAGTGGAGTTTAAGAGATTGATTTCAAATCTTATTGGGTGTTCTAGAATAAGTCTCTTTCCCATCTTTGAGTTTGGTTAATGCAGCAACTGTTCATGGGCTAGAAGATAAAAAATCAGTAGTTCTCTCTGGTAGGAGATAACAGGTAAATGGCACACAGTGTTTCCTGGGATAATGTGTTCCTGGATGGAGGAGCACTGATCAAATCAGTGCTATGATGGGGCATCACAACAGTTTCCATGGAGATGGGTCACTGGCATTATACTTGGGTGATTGCCCTTCAATTTCTTTTAAATCTCCTAACTACTTTCCAGCTGTAGAATCTTCCCCCTAATATTCACACAACAGCTAGTGAGCCCTCCCAGACTCTGATGACGCCATTCATTAATGCTCAAGGATTCCTAGCACCCTTAATTCCTGCTGATTCTGAGTCATCATGAATTACCAGCACTGGAGGAATAAGATGAAGCTTCTCCTAAGATGATTACCAAGGCCTTTTTTCCAATTTGTTGTGCCTAAGAGCCCACTCAAACCCCATCATTTTATAGATAGACAAAGAGAGAGTCAGCGTGGTTAATACTCAAGGTTGTCTTTCCAACATTCTAGGGGGAAAAAAAGTAATAATTGAAACTACAGTTAAAATTGTCAGGCTATTCTTCTAAAAGAGAATTCCAAACTAGTGTGTGGAATAATAGGTATTTCCATGATTGAATAAGTTTGGAAAACAGTCAGATAAACAAAGTAAAGCAGATGTCCTTCCTGTAGAAATTCTCACTAATGTTCTTTGTGGATCTGTAGGAAGGACAATGTGCAATTTTTTCATTCTTTTCTCATAGAGCACCCATGAGATCTATAAATCTGCAAAAAAAATTGGTAGACACTATTATAGAAATAAGGATGATGGTGTAATTTATTGCCCAACTCGAAAATTCTTGAGAATGAAAAGAGGTGCCAATAATACTGATTACTGGAAAACAGGCACACTGGCACTATCTTAGATGAGATTATGGTTTTCAAACGAAAACATTTTAAGGGCTCAAGATAATAGGAGGGTAGTCATAATACTGATTTCTAAACTTGAAGGCTATAATATGCAAGAAGGATGGGTATTATTCTATGTTGTATTAGAAGGATAATAATAATACTAACAATAATAGGAAATTACACGAAAGATTTTTACACGATGGAAAAAAAGATCCTTCTGTCAATTAGATCAATCCCAAAATGGAGGGAATGGTTTCAATTGGGAAAATGTGAGCTGTCCCCTCCTTCCCCAGAGATGGACACTAACCAGGGAAGGATGTCATATGAGGTAGGAGTAATCACTCCTAAGAATAAATAACATTTTTATGATTTTATGATTTGACTAATAGGAACTTACAAGGCACTGAGACAATACTACACTGCAATCCAAGGAAATATGATTGTTTCCAAGGAGGACTCAAAATGTTTTATAATACAAATTTTTTTCCAATTCACCATTTGAACAAAGGCATATGAAGAATGCACTAATGAACAAATGAAATGCCACTGAACTTGAATAACTGAATTGCACACAAGTTAAACCACACTAAACACTCTGCCCTGAGACCTCGGTCTCTCAGACACCTTTGCATCTCTGTAAAAATTCATGATCTGAAAATACCCAGGGGCAGTGATGTGAGAATTAAAGAAATGGAAGGTTCAGAGTTAGGTACAATTAATAGTTAAACAAAGGGCAAAGAGCTGAAGGAACCTTGGAGGTCATTTAAATTCAGTTTGTTCATTTCTTCAAAGGACAAGGGCCTACGGATAGAAAGGATCTCACCCAATACCACACAGTAAATTAGGAGCAGAGTTGAAATCATAACCTAGAAGCCGGGCGTGGTGGCGCACGCTTGTAATCCCAGTACTTTGGGAGGCGGAGACCGGAGGATCCAGGTTCGCGGCCAGCCTCAGCTCGTGCGTGCGTAAGCGTTCTCTCTCTCTCTCTCTCTCTCCCTCCCTGTCTCTCTTTCTGTCTCTCCCTGTATCTCTCTCTCTCTACCTAGTGAGGCCCTCCGCAACTTCGTGAGACCCGGTTTCAAAATAAAAGTATAAAAAATAGGGCTGGGGGCATAGCGCAGAGGTAGAAAGCCCCTGGGTTCAATCCCCGGTACTGCAAAAAAAAAAAAAA
>PVJS01000561.1:72905-90641 GCA_004027185.1 Glis glis | reverse complement strand
TAACCCTTCTAGTTCCTGGAAAAGAAAATTCAAAATAATGATAAACAGATATAATCTTTTCAGCTTTAATGTTCTTTACTATTAATATTACATATAATAAAGAATCAAAATATCCATTTTATAGGTGAAACAGTAAATGATATGACCAAGATCGAAGAGCTACAATGGGAAGACCTGGAATTCTGACTTCAATTAAGTCATTCGAAAACAGATACAGTAGTATTTCTATTGTGCTTGCCTACCCTTTATGAACATTTTTGTTTTGTCAAGCTATTTTTGATATTTCATGATACTGACACACTTTCATGAAGAAAGCCCAAGAAACCCTACATTAATGGACTCATTTTTTCTCAGGCCTTTATGCACCCCAAACCAAGTCCCTGGAGCAGTAGGCTCTGGGACCAGTTCTTGAGCAGCATTCAATCAGTATATTTGGGGGGGGGGGAGAAAAGAATAAATGAGAGAAGATAATCAGTTGAATTTCTACACGTGGAAGTTCTCCACAAAATAACTTCCCACTTTACTTTTGACTTGAAAGTGCAAACAAGAAGTTCTGCACACACACACACATACCCAGCTTCACTGTGGCATCTTCTGAGGTACTGCAGAGCACCACATGATAGCAAGTTGTCTAAGTGCAGGGCAATCTCAAATCTTTACACAGATGCTACATAACAAGAAAAAGTGGGAGTCAGGCGGAATTAGACATTGTCTGAGATAGCTTCTCTGCACGGAACTCAAGTACAGCTATCAGTTTTGAGGGTCATTCTGCAAACATACACCCGCTGAATGTGGCACAGGGGTCTGGTGAGATGGGTGTTATTTTCATTAGGTCAATATGTTAGAGATTAAGTTGCATGGTGGAAGGAGAAGAGATGGGTTAGGCAAAAGAAAACACAAAAATGGTGCTTCACAGAAATGATAGGATAGGAGAGTATCATGTCCTCATGTCATAATATGTCGACATCCCTCCAGCCCAAAATAATAGCTTGGGAGTTGAATTAGTCCACGATTATATTTAGGAGACTCTGAGAATTCACACTTGAGTAGTGAGAGAAGATGGTTTGTATGTAGCTCCGCTTAAGTTGGAAATAGTTTTTGGAAAGCGTGCTCTGGCCCTCCCACAGTGAGAAGTTTCTGACATATCTGAACAGGGTACTGGCAGTCATCTCTTTACACGTATCTGCACACTTTTTAGCAAACTGCCTCCAATGTACTTTCAGTGAGGAAGAGGAGCAGATGGGTGTCATCGGTAGCTACAGGAACACAGTACTAATGTGACCTTTTCTGGTTAAAGCCAGGGCAGAGGACTCAGAGGTGGTATGAGACTGCCTGGTCAATGCATCTGCAGGCCAGCATGCCACCCTTTAGCTTTTGCTTTCTCCTGCTGCATTGACCTGGAAGTCACATGTGGAGATGGTGGAACCACGAGGTCAGAGCAGCCTGGGTCATGGTGTTGACACCTGGAGGACAGCCACCTGGATTTCCATATAATCTGCACCAAAATTGGCAAAACAAAGAATAAAGTTTATCTGGAGTTGCACCCTACATTTTTTCCCCAGTGTGTAGGGTAGTCAGTTCTATTTTGCAGAAAAGGAAAGTAATTAAAGGTCGTAAAGTTGATAAATTTATCCAATCCATAGAACAATAATTTCACAGATCCAACGGTGCCATGGATTAAAGTCATTCTAACTACTGATTTGTTCCTGTAATCATTTGATCTTTATTCACTTGAAGAAACTGCTAGACCTGCTGCCTTAGAAAATTGTAAAACTGTGAGAAAATTAACTCATGGATCATAAATTAGCTATTATATTAATTTTTTCTCATGGGAAATGTGGAGCATTTTTTCTAGATCCAATAACTGGCCCTATCCAACTGCAAGGGAAGCAGAAAGTGTAGGGGAACAGAAGGATACACCATGAACAAAATGTCCCTCCCACCAAGAATGAGACTCAAATTGTTAGGAACTGGCTAACGATAATCACTTATATTAGTGTGTTATTCCTCCGCTTCACTGATATAAATGTAGTGCCCAACATATCATCATGATTAGTGTTTCTGTTTTCAAACTGTGATCTGGGGGCATGAATAATAAATTTTTAAAAGCTTAAGCGCCTATTTATAATTGATCTGACCTCTAACAACGAATGAAGCAGTCTGTCATGGAGCTATAATATTTTATGTCCACAAAGGTCCCAAAGTATATTGCAATCATATATAGAAACTACACTCTGTTGAGCAGGGTATTTTTAGCACAGTTCTCAAAGCATCACTGAGCTGGAAGAATCCGAGGCAGTAAAGTTAACCACTATCTTCATTTTGTCCATTAAGTAAGATCAGCTGGACCCTAAAAATGTGACACCCATTATCAGAAGCAAAAGAACATTTCCTCTAGGGATCCAATGTGCCCTTCAGGATATTAACTGATAGCTTGGGCCTTTTGAACTAGTTAAACATATACGGTATATAGCTCAGTTAACGGACCAAACCATTTATATTGTAATAGTATAAGAGGTAAGATCTCTCTCTCTCTCTCTCTCTCTCTCTCTCTCTCGGGACTATAAAAATAAGGATTGCTCTATCATACAGCTCAAGCCTCTCAAAGTCCATATACTCCTTCGAGATTTTAGAGTCAGGATTAGACAATTTTGTGCATGTGCCACAAGACTGCACAGTGGATATGCTGAGTGGTGACACATTCACTCGTAATGGCATGGTAGAATGAAGTCCTGCTTCAACTTTTCCAGTTTTCTATAATAGATTGTAGATCTGTGCCCTTCATCATGTGGCTCTGCAATGCCTCTCCATGAGTCAGGTATAGATATCCCTGCCTCCCTGACTGTGGCCAGGGACTCTGGCATGAGTGACAGTAAGACAGTGGTGAGGGAAGGCCGAAAGAGGCATCGTGTGTTTCCTTCCGCTCAGTCTTCTTGCTCTTCTGCCATCTGCCAGTGAAGGAGCATTGAACGGGGTTGCTGCTGTTGCAGAATGAGCTGAACCCAGTCAGCATCTGAAAGAAAGCTGCCCACCATCCCACAGAACTCAGGATGAGAAAACAAAGTGGAGGCTATTGTAAGGATGATGGTGAGATATTAGGGTTGTCTCTTGTGTTAATGGAACAAATCTCGCTGATTAAAAAAAAGGGGGGGACACAAAAACAGAATCTTTTTTATTTATTTCCAACCTCCCTAAAACTTCTCCATCCTTCAAAAACATAACCTCTTAAAGGAAGATAGAAAAAGAACAGAAACAAAGCTGGGCATGGTGGTGCATGCTTGTAATCCCAGTACTTTGGGAGGCGGAGACCGGAGGATCCGGGTTCGGGGCCAACCTCAGCGCGCGCGCACACTCTCTCTCTCCCCTCCTTTCTCTCTCTCTCTGTCTCTGTCTCTGTCTCTCTCTCTCTCTCTCTACTTAGTGAGGGCCTCCGCAACTTCGAGAGACCTGGTTTCAAAATAAAGTATAATAAAATAGGGCCTGGGGCGTAATGCGGAGGTAGAACACCCCTGCGTTCAATCCCTGGTACCGCAAAAAAAAAAAAGAACAGAAATTAAGGATAGTAGATTTCTGAGTATCTATAAGATGCAATGGATGGAATGGGTTTGACAATATGCAGAGAAATCCCAAGGAGCTGCTGATGTTCTCAGAGAAGGCTGCAAAAATTCTATATAAAGATAGGGGTTTAGCTCACTGAAGAACATAGGCAAGTAAGAATCCCATTTTTTTCTTTTATAGGACTCTCCTTGATGATTCTAAATCTTCACCTAAGTAAGCCCTCAAACTCAGAAAGGTTAAGTAATTCTTTTAGATGTTGATATGATTTTAAAGAAGAAATCAGCGCTGGGCGTGGTGGCGCACGCTTGTAATCCCAGTACTTTGGGAGGCGGAGACCGGAGGATCCGGGTTCACGGTCAGCCTCAGCTCTCTCTCTCTCTCTCTCTCTCTCTCCCTGTCTCTCTCTCTTTCTCTCTGTCTCTCTGTCTCTCTACCTAGTGAGGCCCTCCGCAACTTCGTGAGACCTGGTTTCAAAATAAAGTATAAAAAAATAGGGCCGGGGGTGTAGTGCGGAGGTAGAACGCCCCTGGGTTCAATCCCCGGTACTGCAAAAAAAAAAAAGAAGAAGAATAAATCAGCCACTCAAAAGAGAAAAACACAACAAGAGACATACTGAAAAGAAATAAGATCCATCTTGAGGGCTACTATGTTACAAAAATGAAATGGAGAAAAATAATTTATATTTTAATGGTTCATATTCTACTATTTGCAAAATTTCCATATGTTACTTTTAATTTTTAGGATTAGGTTTTAGCTATGAGCAACAGATAATTCAAATTAATAGCAGCTTAAACATCATAAGATTTCTTCTTTTATAAAAGAGTCTAGAGGCAATAAATGGAGGGCTGGAATGGTTCATCACAGGCCCACGACTCTTTTATCTTGTTCCCCCACTACTCTCAGCACAATAGTTACTTCCCCACCTTAAACTCTAAGATGTCTTCCTGATATCCAGCTATTATGTTCATAGTAAGAAAACAGGATGGAGAGAAAGATGAAGACTCACGCCCTTTTAAGGGCATTTTCTAGACATTCCTTGTGATATTTTAGACTATGTCCTATCAGTCAGAACTTAGTTTCACAGGTAGCATTAAAGGAACATACCCAGATCAAAAACAAACAAACAAACAAACTGGAGGTTCTTTTATTAAAGAAGGGAAGAATGGGTTTAGGGGACCAGCAGCTTCTGCCACAATTCTTACTGTAATATATAGGTAGAAATAAGCTCGCCCCAAATCACTATGGAAAGGCAAGACAAGAACTTTACAGAAATAAAACAATAGCATTAATTTTGAGATCTAAACAAAGCATTAATAGCATTAATTCACAGAATCCCAGCATATATAAAAACTTAAGTGATATCTATAAACTTCCTTCCTTCCTTCCACACCAATAGAGGGAAGAATCCCTCCCTCCCTCCCTCTAGTGGTGCTAAATTAAAATCCAAAGTCCAATAATTACTAACACCATCCAACACATCTTTCCAGTCAAATCAAAATGTGTGTGTGAGTTAACTGGGTTAAGAAAGCTTTGTTCAATAAAATGTTAATCCTGATTGCTAGTATTAATGGTCTAAATTTGATTAAAAAGGCACATAATATCTTTTGCCTTCTGATATTAAACATGACCCAGGTATATTAAGGAAAATTATATTGATGTTAATCTTTTCCTACATATATTTTAATGTGTCTGATTGTGTAGATTATTTGCAGTTCTTTCCCAGTAAAAGTATATGGCTTTTCCATAATGAAAATACAAGCAGTAAGCAAAAAGTGAATACTTTCAACGTGCCTGGCACCATGCTATGCACTTGATATGACTTATTTAACTCCTTTTTCAAAACTAAATCTAGAAAGAGAGACAATTATATTTTCCAATTTAAAGAATAGAAACTTGAAATAGGTAAGTAATTTGCTCATGGTCACAGGATGGTCACAGTGACATAAAGTGAAACTAAGATACAAATTTAAGTGTCTCTGACTGTAAGACTAAAGATTAACTCCTGCTTTATTGCAGCACATAAGAAAAAGAGCATATGTCTGGGAGATGACTAGATATACATTCCCTTTATTTTTGTTCTTCCTCTCTGTCTTTCTAGTTAAAAGAATATTCAGAGAACTCTGCCTCTAATCAATCACAATCCCAGTGTATAGCAGACTGACTCATGTAAAAGGCATCAGAGAGTTGTGGAATGACCGAATAAACTATGAAATTACTTCACTTAATTTAGTAGTTCTACTTTAATCCACTTTCCAATACAGTCATATCATACTAATGGTTTTTATTTTACAATTACCCATACAAATATTTCCCAACATCATATACAATTCCGCCACACTGAATTTGTATGAAAAATATCATCTATCATTAATGGCTAGTAGTGGTTTTAAAATACTGCAAATTATTTCATAAATAGCTATAATTGCAAATATTTGAAGTGTGCATATGCAACTTACTGAAACATTCTAGGAGCAGGAACAGTGATTGAAAAAATGTTTTATTGTTTAAGATCAAATTTACAATTTCAGTTACTAACTTAAAGATCAATAGCAATCTGTCAAGTTTACAACAGTTATAATTATCTGTCCAAAAAAAAGCTCCAATTCACATAGAATGTGAATTCTATGTGAATTACACATATTTTTTTTTTTTTTTGCGGTACTGGGGATTGAACCCAGGGGCATTCTACCTCTGAGCTACACCCCCAGCCCTATTTTTTTATTCTTTATTTTGAAACAGGGTCTCACTAAGTTGTGGAGGGCCTCACTAAGTAGCTGAGGCTGGCCGCGAACCTGAGATCCTCCGGTCTCAGCCTCCCAAGTACTGGGATTACAAGCGTGCGCCACCACGCCCGGCCACATCTTTTTTTTTTAAAAAGGTTACTCAAAGAAGACACAAGTTGTTAGCCTAAAATATGCTTCTTTTTAACTCAGAGCCTAACTGGACACTAGTCCAAGAATAAGATGTCAGGAGAAGCATCTACATAGAAGAGATGCATCTCATATGCGCTATTTCCTGTGCCAACTATGCAGGGAAAGGGGCCAGAAAACAGCACTGAGCTGGGGGGCAGGCAAGGTGACCGCGTTCTCTCTCTCTCTCTCTCTCTCTCTCCCCCTCTCCCTCTCCCTCTCCCTCTTTCTCTCTCTTTCTTACTTTCACTCTATCTCCTCCAGCACCTCTGCCTTTGGTTGCCCTACCTGTCACTGAAAATTTAATGGCAATATGCCAAAATAAAATATAAGCAAGTGTAGAAAATATGATTGTTAATATTAAAATTGAAGTCATTTTTATCCTTGTTAGTTAAGTATGGAAAAGAGACTGAGACTCCGCCCCTCGCTTTGAAGCCATGAAGAAGTCTCCTAGACACAGACTTTTTCTTGGGAGATCTCATTAGATAGTTTCTCTGCTGGTGGATTTCATTATGTTAAGGAGAACCACTGGATTGCTAAAGAAGAAAAGAATAGATCTAGCCAGGCATGGTGGCGCACACTTGTAATCCCAGTACTTGGGAAGCTGAGACCAGAGGAACTGGGTTCGTGGCCAGCCTCAGCGACTTAGTGAGGCCCTCCGCAACTCTGTGAGACCCAGTTTCAAAATAAAATATAAAAAATAGGGCTGGGGGTGTAGCGCGGAGGTAGAACACCCCTGGGTTCAATCCCCAGTACCGCAAAAAAAAAAAAGAATAGATCTCATGAATTAAAACAAAACCAAATGAAATCAAATATAAAAAGAAAGGTATTTGCCTTTAAAAAGATTAAAATTGAGAAACGCTTCTTGACTCATTATAACACATCAGACTCAGAAGAGATTAAATATTCATGTCATAAAAATGATTTTTGCCTTTTGGCATTTTATTTGTTTTAAATTCAGTTTTAAGGGCTGTGGGCTGAAGGGGCTGTAACTGCCTAAGATCACTGTGCACTGTTGTAGATAGACGCATTCACTGGTAACTAATATGTTTTCTAGTTAGGCCTGTTTATGGCAACTTACAAAATATCCACCTTATTTAATCATTGGAATTACAAATAAAGATGGTGGGAAAATGACAACTTGTTACCCAGAAAATCCATCTGTATGAACAAACATTAGAGAGCACCACTTGGAGTCAAATACTATGGTGGATGACAAGAAAACAATCAGGTCATAATAAAAGAAATTAAAAGACCATGGGGGTTGGTTACACAACAATGTGAGGATACTTATGCTACTGAACTGTACATTTTAAATGGTTACAATGGAAAGCTTTATGGCATTCTACTACAATAAAAATAATCTTGTAAGAATTCTTCATACAGAGTGGATTAAATGGATTCCTGCAGACACCAACATCTTCAGTTGCTTGAGTCCGTTATATAAAATGGTGTACTAATTGCATATAATCTACACATCTTTCCATATACATTTATTTATATTTATTTTTTATTTATTTACTTATTTTTGCAGTACTGGGGATTGAACCCAGGGTCATTCTACCTCTGAGCTACACTCCTTGCCCTATTTTATTTTTATTTGGAAACAGGGTCTCACTAGGTTGATGAGAGTCTTGCTACTTGCTGAAGCTGGCCTGGAATCTGTGATCCTCCTATCTCAGCCTCCCAAGTACTGGGCTTACAGGTGTGTGCCACCATGCCTGCCTTCCCATATACTTTAAATTGCTTCTAGTTTACTTATAATATCTAATAAAATGTAAAAGCAATGTAAATGGTTATTATACTTTATTGTTTATAGAATAATGACAAAAAGGAAAAAGTCTATACATATTGGGTACAGTTGCAGTTTTCCCCCCAATATTTCTAACCCATGGTTGGTTGAATTCACAAATGTGGAACCCACAGATAGGGAGGTCCAACTATATTTATGAGGGGAAATAACACAAAGTGGAGAAAGTATAAATCCTTTGTTCATCCTTTTTTTTTATACATTGTCAGTTGTGACAAAGACTGTTAATTGCCAAGCCAACATCTTTTCTCTCCTTCTTCCTTAAAATGGAACACTGATCTTTTAGAGATGGAAATATACTCAGCTGATAAACTATGTGTCTCCCACATGACTAAGTTTTGGCTAATAAGATGTGAGTGTGTATTTTTGGATAGGATTTCTGGGGAAAGCCCCTTAACACAGAGGGCTGAACTGGCTGGGGTGTGACTCTTTCTTTATCTTTTTCTTGTCCCTTGGGACCTGAATGAGATGGCTGCAGCTCTGGCAGCTCTATTGGGTTGTGAGGCAACAAGCAAATGTTAAGGGTGTCCAACAGGAAAATGCAAGGCTCCTGGATCCCGTTGCAGACTGTAGCATCACCGTATATAGGTCACGAATCTCTAAACTTCTCATCAGAACAGAAAAATTATCAACTATTTTTTTTAAAGCGACTGTCTTTGGGTCTTTATAACTAGCAGCTATATACAAGTTTTAACCCATCTGTCAAGAAAAATAGGAGTAAAATGGCTATCCCATTCAACCGAAATAAGAGAGTCTTCTTCAAATTTTAACCAAAATGCCTTGTAGGATTTTAACCTCATTGTGTAACACATAAAAGTTTTATTCCAAGGGAAATCAAAGGAGAAGGAGTAGCTCCTTTTATGACATTTCAGAGGTAAGTCTGCAGAGAGCCGCAGCACCATGACCACAGGGCATCATTCTAAACACAGAGGCTTATTGCTTTTTGCCAGGAGAGGTGGTTTTCTACATAAGCTGCAACCAGGAGAGGCACAAAGGAAACGTGTGGCCCACACAGCAAAAGCAGCAGGAATCAAAGTTGCTGGCTTTGTAAATCCCAAGATCTGAATGGGATATACGCTAGGCTCTCAGAGGTCTAGTGTAATAAAATTCCTATCTTAATTACAGCGGCATACTTAAAGTGCTATCATTAAGGTTGTGTCAGCAATTACTTTCTTTACAACCTTATTTTCCAGAGAATAATAAAAATGCATTTGGGACTGATACCTTGAGCTGAGAGTTGGCATTCAGCTCTCCACCTACACGCTTTTCTTTGCTGTCGACAAATTGGGGGAGAGTCTGCAACGCGCTTCCTTGAAATTGTGAGAGAGAAAATTCTCAACGAAAAGACCTCCAAATTGCTGTGCCTCTGATTGTCTGAAATTCAGGTCTGTGGACTGTCAGGGGCGATGACTGCTGTCATGTTTCAGGATGAGAAATGTGGTTTCTACAGTAACAACAGCTCAGAATGATTAGTGCTGAAAAATTAAAATCACCTCCCTGAACTGTACATTAAAGAGGGGACGCAGAGTCAAGATGCAGAAGTGTTTGTTTTTCTCAGTACAGAGAGCTCTGTTGGAAAGATGTATAAAGAACAAAATAAACAAGAGGTCTAAAGAAGGGATAGACTCAGATCAGTGTGAGAAGAAGTTAAGTCCAGAAACAGAATGCCCCATAAATGAATGGGAAGAAACACATACATTTTATGAATGGTAGAAAGAGAATTACAGGCCGGGCGTGGAGGCACACACCTATACTCCCAGTACTTACAATCTGAGGCAGGAGGATTGCAGGTTCGGGGTCAGCCTCAGCAACTTAGCAAGGCCCTCAGTGAGACCCTGTTTTCAAATAAAAAATAAAATAGGACTGGGATGTAGCTCAGAGGTAGAATAGGAAAAAAAAGGATACTCATATAGAAAGTAAAAATAATATACTTGTAATGTTTAGATAAAGGGTAAGAAGAATTATCTGAGGCATAGAAAAATATTGAAAAGGAGAAAGAATAATTCTGGAGTAAAGAGAAGTTACAGAAACAAAGTCACTAAAAGAAACGGTGAAGTCCGTAATAAACAGTCTCGGTAGCCCAGCCGCAGAGGTGACGGGAGTCTGGCAGGATAACAAGCCCACAGTCCGGGCATAAATTTCCGACTTGCTCCATATAGCCTGCAGTCATTCTGAGACTCCTTTATGACAAAAAGGAAAATCTGATCAAACTTGGTAGGAAGATAAAATGTTTAAGTGGCAGCAGGAGAAAAAAAAGGGGGACTAGAGGTGACAAGAGAGTAGAGAACTTGAGAACAAAGGTGGCAGGAAGGGGGAATGGAAGGTGTCGGGGGAAAAAAGCCATCAAGAAGTTGTCTGAGAAAATAGGCCAAACAAGGAGGGCGATCGATCACAGGTGGCGGGCCTTCCAGATAGGAAAGCTGCCATTACCAAGACAAATCTTTTCATAATTCCGTTTCTTATCGTTTCCAGCAAGAATCCACCCCTGAGGGAATATGCATCTGCCTGAGAGTGTACCCACAGGCTCTCCCTCCTCTCCTCCTCACTAGCGAGCAGAGGTGGCCCTTAGGACATCGCACAGTGAATAAGAAGTCTAGAGGTAGATATGTGAAGGATGCAGCACCCAGGAAAGAACAGAGAAGGTGAATGGATGCTTATCTGCTACTAAAAGTCACTGGGGGGAAGGTTATATGAAAATTTTAAAGAGATACTGGGAAAGAGGTTTGCTAAGTAGATAAATTGGTGTCATAAAGATACATTGGAATTTGACAAGATCCATCGTGGCATTTTCTGGAAAAGAAGAAGATGTCTTCAAATTGAATATACATCAGTACTTGCTTTGCCAGGCTTTTTTTTTTTTTTTTGAATTGTGTTAAAAACACTCACATCCTACAAGTCACTGGGCTATGCAGACTGACAGCTATTCATCAGGGATTTTCAGGTACAGCTGCAAAGCGGCTCGTGTTTGAAGAGTTGCCGAGTTCGTGTGTGCATCTCGATGGGTTAAATAAAACATGGGGCTAAACAAGGGTCAGTTTCCTTCCCTTTGGTACAAGCAGCTACTGTGTCATTACCCCGTGCTGCGCAAGGAGCTCCTTTGCTTAGGTTGCAGTTCACTGGGGCCGACTGCCTTTTTTTCTTTCTAGGTTCTGCAAACCGTCCTCTGTTTCACCTCTAGTGAGTCCCAGGGCACCCCTGCCTGTCTCTTTTACACAATCATCTCATAAAATTACATCATTACTCCTTATCTCTTTGTTTTTTTTTCAAGCAAGACCTTTATCTTCCTCTTCCTCTTCCTCTCCCAGTATCTCTGAGATTATTTTTTGAAGTAAACAGTATTGCTCCATCTCTTGGCTCTGTCTTGGTCCTATTTCATTACCTTTTTCCTTTGTCCATTCTTCCCACAAATATTTAACCATTACCTACCATGTGCCTGGTGCCATGATGGGCTTCAGGAAACCACAGGAAACAAATCAGACTGATGTTATGCTCCTGATGTTGAGGTGCTAATTGAGAAGGCAAGCATTAAACAGGTGATTATCTGATGCAGTTGTGATAATGCACCGAGAAGGGAGATGGGCCAAGTGCACAAGAGCTTGTAACAGTGGAGCTGACCAGATGAAAGAAACCGATTAGGGCTTCACTTAAGATGAAGGGCGGGAGAAGGGAAGGGGCTGGGGGATTTATTTCTGGTGTCCAATACTCCTGGCTAGAGGGACCCAGGCCAAGAGAATCACAGGAGTTTGAGACTGGAAAGAGATAGAGAGGAGCTGCGAGGGAGCAGAGCAGACGAGCCGGTGAGGCCAGGAATGGTCAGAACCCAGAGCATGGTAAGTTATGCTAAAGAGTTCACTTTTTATTCCAAGAGGAATGTGAAACTATGGGAGGATTTAGAGCAGGAAAGAGAGGAAAGACTCATTGTATGTTTGAGAAAGAACCTTCCTCTGACTTGATAAATGAATCAGAAGGAGCATGAGAGGACATGGCTAGCTAGGAGACCACAGTAATAATCCAGGGGAGAGATGACGGGGCTTACACAAGCATGCCAGCAGAGAATGAAACAGGCAGGGTGAGGAGAAGAGAGGGTAAGTATGGAGAATAAAGGTGACTGACAAATGCCCTTGGTGTGTCTCCTATTGCAGCAACATAAAGGTATAAATCTGTGACCTGCTGGAAGCTTACTTCCCTCCTGGCCTCTCCATTCATGCCAGAAACCCTTCCTACACAATTCCTCCTTCGCAACGTTCAGTGTCCCTCTGTCCTACATCATGTTCACAGGTTCCTCAGGAACTCTGACCCTTGACGAGAAGAGCCGTAGACATTTGCTCACAGGTTGACATGATTAATAAGTCAGCACATTTTCCAGAGCAAACTGTAGAGTTTGCTCGGGTCACAATAACAGAATCATGCTATTGAGTTGCCAAAGAAATAGTTTCTCTTCTGAGATTCCAACAAGAGAACTAAGATTAGAAAGTAGATGATGATCATTATTATTGGCATCTATGGAGTACTTGCTAGTTGGATGACCTAGTTTAAATCTCACAGAACTCCCGTGAGGCACTTCCTATAATTTATCTCCATTTTAAAGATGAAGAGACTAAGCTTAGAAAGTCAAAATAATTTACACAAAAGCACAAGGAGAGTAGGGTACAACCAGCAATCTGACAGTGCAACTGACTGACTTATTTGCCAATGTACTGTGCATCTCACGAGAAGGAGCTTTATCTTCTATGGAGCAATCTTTGGCTCCAAGTTCCTGTGAACGAGTTAAGGGCATTGCTGAGAATTCCCAGCCTTTCAGTGATAACCATACATGTCAAACAGACTATTCGGATTATCATTATTTGACTACATCTCTGTCTTTGTTCTCTTCCCCTAAGGAGGGGGCATTTAATAGTCTTCTACCCAATTCCCACTTAGCAGTCTGCAAACCCCACCTCCTTTCAGGTGTTGGGACTCAAGCAAGAGATTTAAGGATCAATATTAGATCCCTATTGTTCTTTAAGGAATTCAGTATGGACCTAGTCTTGCAGAAAGTGTCTTGAAGTTCGGTTCTCAAACTAGGCTCTACTTACTGAGATCCCTGCCTCCCTCATAGATGAAGTCTAGTACACGGAGGAGGAAGCTGAGCCTCTCCCCCAGTGCCCAGCCCAGTGTCCCTGTGACCCTACATTTGCCACAGCCCTGAGTCCTGACATTTTTTTTACCCAGGCTTTTCTGACAGATGCCCCTGACATGAACTGAGTAGATCCTCAAATACTACCAGGCCAAGAAGCAGAATGACCGAGCAAGGCCTGGCATTCAGGTGTCATTGTCACCGTATCATGTATGTTAGCTCCCAAGGACGAATATCCGCTTCTTTGCTGCCAACACCATTGCTTTTCTGTTCTGCCTGGACTTCTGCCCCCACCTCTACTCTATAATGGACAGACCTAATCTCAGGTCACATTTCCCCAGTGGGTTCTGGTTTTCTGAATGTAACTGGGTCATCCTCAGCCCTGTCAGTGCCCATGAAGCTTAAGTGGCACACGTGTCGTTGTCAGCATCAATGTGCGGTTCCCAGATTCAACAATGGGATGTCAGGACTGCAGTCACTCCAACTTCTTTCCCAGAAGCTGAACCATGGCCAGCGATAATGTCTGGCTCCTTGCCCAGGGCAGAGAAGGGTTGAAGCTTGTGCTCTGGTGCCAAGACTGCTTTTAACTCATTAAAGATGGAAAAAACTCACTCAACTTTCTGTTGATTCATCCCATTAGAAGAAGATAGTTTCAAACTATGGAGGGGCAAATGAAGATTGTGCTTGCAGACTCAAAGTCATGAACTGTAAGGCCAGTTAATATTTATTGACATTAATGTGCCAGACACTGTGCTAAATGCCTAGATTATTATCTCATTTAATCTTCACAACAACCCAAGGAGTAGTTGTTATAATTATCTAAATGTTACCTTTGAGAAAAATTAGGCTTGGAGAGATAAAATAACTTGTCCAAGATCACAGAGAGAAGACATTATGGAATTCAGAGCTAGTCAAAGCACTCTTTCTCTACCCTGGGTAGAAGGTTCATATTTTCTCTCAGAATAGCCAGATGAGTATGTAATATGGAAACATATGTTTTAAACCTACGCAAATTGAATTTTCAAAGTTAGAAGTACGATTAAAGAAAAAATGTCAAATTTGACCAAAGCTTCTTGAACCTATGAGGAAGGAGCTTGGTTGTAAAGAAAAATGGCTATTCTCTCTTAAACAATTGGTCAAAGCTCTCTTTTCAAAGAAGATGCAGCATTGACTCCTACCAATAAGAATAAAAGAGAATAAGCCTGAATCAATTAATTCTCCTAGGTGCTCTTTCTACAGTACATCTATCAATAATAAAAATTTGATAAGTCGTACTTAAAAAGAACTTAATATTTTAAGCCAGATGATTGTTTACAGGATCTGCCCGTAAAACTAATTTTCCAAGTATGCTATACATTCTCCTTATACATACCCACCTTCTATTTTCACAATAAAATTTCCAAAACAGATAAAACAACTACCTAAAAAAATGATCTGTCTCAAAAGGGAAAATGTGAGGAGAAAGCAAGAGCAGCACAAAAGAAAGTTAACTTGACACAGAGGAAGAAGTTAAAAAGCCACAGAGACAGAAGATGGACATGCCTCCATGGAACAGGGCTGGACCAGCACTGTCCAGTAGAAACAGAATGTAAGCCTCATATAAAATTTAAAATTTTCTGTACTCACTTTAAAAAAATTTAAAACCAAATGAAATTAATTTAACAACATTTAATTTAACCCAAAATATTAAAAATTCCAATTTCAACATGTAATCAATCTAAAAGTTATCAGATTTTTATATTTGGGGAATACTAAGATTTGGAAACTTATGTATAGTTATTGGTGTGAAATGTATTGGAATTTGTATGTATTTTGTACTTGTGGCACATCTTAATTTGGACTGGACATATTTCAAGTATTCTGTAGCTACATGTGTCTAGTGGCTGCAATGTTAGCATAGAGCAGTACCAATAGATATCTGTGAATAGTCTTCAAGTTTTTAGAAGAATATGGCTTCCCATTTTCAGAAAATAGCTAGCTCTTACCTCATCCTTTTCTTTGCCTGAGCCATTTCCTTTTTATTATTTCCCATCCTTTCTACCAATACTTTACTCAACTGTTACTAGAGAAAACATTTTTTTTGTCAACAGGTCACAATACTGAAATGCAAAATTATACACCATTGTCCTTTTTCTTCTCTCTTTTATACAGTATCTAGGTTATGTCTCTGCTCCTGTGTTATTTTATTATCATACTTGCTTGCCTTTGATTTATAAGGGCTGACAGTTTTTTCTGAGGTTTACTACTGAAAACTTCATAAAGAGTTTCCTCTGAGGCCTGTGCTCTCTGAAATTAATTGTGCTGTTCTATTTGCATTTTTACTAGAAGCTTCCTTACAAAAAAGTTGGGATATTTCTTACAAATGAGCTACTAATAAAATTATTTCCCAGGAAAGAAGAAAGGAAGGAAGGGAGGGAGGAAGGAAGGAAGGAGGGAGGGAGGGAAGGAGGGAGGGAGGGAGAGATAGTGGGAAGGGAGGAATGTGGGGAGGAAGAATAAAGTCTAAATAAGAAACTGATCCTGGACAGAAATGTTTGCTTGTAATCATTAAAGAACTGGTATGAAGTCAACAAAAGGAGCTATGCTACTCAGAAAATTCCTGACATACTAATAATACCTCTGGAAGAAGAATGTATTAATACAGAAAGGTAATTAGAGAGGCAAGCTGAAACAACCACAGCATTTCCAATACCATGTTGAAAAAAGTCTAATTAGAAATGAGGTGATAGATCTGCACTATTTGGACAAGAAGGATCTGTGGGCACATCTGGTGTATCACACTTAGACACATTTTACTCAGAGAAATGCCAAGACTGTATTGTAAAGTTGATCAAGTGAGAGGTGGAATGGGAAGCAGAAAATAATAACATTTGAGGAAATGGTTGTTATTTCCCCAGATGATAATATGAAATTGCAGGCCGAGAGAAGAAAAGGGCATGTGAAACGTGATGAAGCAATAAAAAATTCGAGAGAAAATGTCTGTCAAATTTATTACGTATATTTTGACAATTAAAAACAGTACTTAACTCAAGACAGTTAATGACTAGCAAACCGAACAAGCAAAATAGTCAATGTAATAACTAAAGAGCAGTATAGCCCTCTTATTCAGCAAAAGAGTTAAGTTGTAGAGATAAATGTTACAATAAAGAACTTTTCAACCTCCCATGGTGCCAGCAGTGTTTCTTGATTGGACTTTATAAATAAATGGCCAATAATAGATGTCTACTGAAGGCAAACAAGGCAGCCCTTAAAACTCCACTGTAGCAACGACAACAGAAATAAAACAGAAACAAATAAGAGAGCCATTCTGAAGCTAGAAAGCAAATGGCATTTATTCACCTAATCTCTACCCGAGTGCTTAGTTTAATATCTGACATGTAGCAGGTACTCATTAAATATTTGTTGAAAGATTTTTAGGGAACAGCTATAGCTGCAGGTTACTAGTATGCATAATTCTATCCCCAAATATGCTGTGGCAGAAAAAATATTGAGAACCATTGGTCTACTGGCCACCTCTTCTGCAGTGGGAAGGTTAAGCCTGGGGGGCAACAGAAATCCTGCTATTGTCTGAGCTGGTGGGGTGACCAAGGGTATTTTCTTATGAATCCCAAACAGAGTAGGGATCATGAAAGGAACACTATTAGAAGTCAAAGTATGACTGAGCCAACTGGATCCCTGGGTCAGGAGCCAGGGACCTGGAAAAAGTCAACATGTCAGCAAGCATAAAAAGTGACCATATTTTCCATGGAGCGAGTTGAGTAACAGATATTCATAATGTCATATAGGCTTCTTTTAGTGGCCAGGCCTTGACCTTTACCAAGATCCTCTCTTGGAGTCTCTGAGATGTACAAACTCCCAAAGTACCAAAGAGTGGGATAACAACAAACAGAAGAAAAGTTAACATTATGTAATAAGACCAGACCAAGTTAATGGTGGTAAAATTAGTATGCCAAGACAGCAATCAATCTTCTACTCAAAAATCACCAGGTCCCAGAGAATTACCACAAGGACTGCAGCCACGGAAAGTTGGAAATCTTTACCGAGGACCTTTGGTCCAGTGCGTGCTTAAGCAGAATGAGGCACATTCTCATTGACAGTAGCTTCCCCACCTTCAACTAAAAAAGTGCAGATGCAGGCCGGGCGTGGTGGCGCACGCTTGTAATCCCAGTACTTTGGGAGGCGGAGACTGGAGGATCCAGGTTTGCGGCCAGCCTCATCTCTCTCTCTCTCTCTCTCTCTCTCTCTCTCCCCCCCCCGTCTCTCTCTCTCTCTCTCTCTCTCGCTTTACTTAGTGAGGCCCTCCGCAACTTTGTGAGTCCCGGTTTCAAAATAAAGTAAAAAAA